>VZSR01003805.1:1875325-1918835 GCA_013398615.1 Brachypodius melanocephalos | reverse complement strand
AGGTGTGTCAAACACACCCCTTGGTTCATCTGCTGAGGGTGCACTCTATCTCTTCATCCATGCCATAAATAAAGATAATACATAACACTGGCCTTGATATGGACCCCCCCTTATCACCAATATTCCCTGGGATTCTGAGCCATCGAACACTACCCTCTGGTTGCGACCATCCATCTACTTCCTTATTCATTTAACAATCCACCCATCAAATCCATCTCTCCAGTTCAGAAAGAAGAATGTTGGGAGGACCATACTACACAACTGGTCATACCAAATCCCACAGATCAAAGTACTTAGTGCTGAGGACCCCTGATGGCATGGAACAATGTGTGTGGACCTTCACTGTACCTCGGCACTTACTGACTTGCTGGAAGACAACTTTCAGTGTTGGAACTGGCCATGGCAGCTGAGCTCTTCTTATGGTACACCTTGTGAAAGTTGTAGGGTTCAAGTTCTTTATCTGTGTTTCCTGGAGAGCTGTATGAAGATGACTGTCCTGTTCCTCAGGAGGTGTTCATCTCATCAGTGGAATTTATGGAAGTATGAAGGACGGTTGCTGTCAACCTGCTGTGGTTGTTCTCTCTGAACGGGTTAGAGACCCACTTTTGATCTGTAGGACCAAGTTGCAGATGGGAGGTTGATCATTCTCCTCAGAAATTAAACATCTCTCCTCAGAAATTCTTGCTTTCTAGTCCCTTGCTATACCTAGCCCACTTCTGGCCCTAGCAGGCACAGGAGATTTACATTAAAATACATCTAAAATTTATATCTCCATACATTTACATCCTCTACATTAAAAGTTTAAAGGAAATTGACAACATATTACCCCTGAATATATTGGAGGTAGTTTTCCAGGCATTCCACTACTCTTGGAAGAGTTATACTCTTAATACTCTCCAGGTTTATGAAACCAGATAATAGTAAGACGGAAATAAAAACCTGCTTTCCTTTGTAATGCAGTACACTGTGCAAATCTTTCTCACATCCTTGAAGAAATTTTTCACTCCATAGCTTGAGTCTCAGGTGTGATATGCAGTTGTTTACAGCTGACCAAAAGGTTCAGCTGATGCAGCCTCTCATGTGATTCTGTCCAGCTTTGGAAGCAGTGTATCTACAGATGTAAATTTTTAGCAACTGAATCCCTCAGTTCAGCCATCATTATTGCTCCTTGAAAGATCTTTCATTCCAACCTTTCATGGGAATAGGACCCTAGAAGAGACTATCTAGTACCCTGTCCAATTGCAACTTGTGGTGATTGCTTGCTCTCAGCACGAGAAATGTCTATTATATAAAGATCATCAAGATTCTTAAAGAAAGTGGTCTTGCACCAATGTCAGCCACTTCCCTTAATATTCTAGGGTGGATTTCTTAGCCCATGGATTTCTGTGGGTTGAGCCCTTACAAGAGGCTGCAGACTAGCTGTTCACCTACTGGTGGGTTGACACATGCATTGTTGAAGATACTTGATCTGGCACTCTACAGTCCAGTAATGCTGGTAAAGATGGAAGTAAAGAAGATACTGAGAACCTCTGCCTCATCAGCATGACTAGTGAGTAGTTTCTCTGCCTAGTTAGGCAATGGCTCTGTATCTTCCCTGTGCTTCTGCTTACTACTCATATATCTGTAGAAACCTTTCTTATTATTCTTGACATCTTTGTCCAATTTTAGTTCTATCTGAGCTTTAGCCTTCCTGATCACATCTTCTCTGTGTGCCCTAGCAAGGTTTTTGCAGTCCTTGATAGGTATTTAGCTGCCTTTCCATAGCTAGTATTTTTTTTTTCTTTTTTTTTTTTTCTTTTAATTGGAGCACTGTTTTGGATGGGATAGGGGATGATTTTCTTCGGGTTCCTATCCTTGTTTCGTCTTTGTGCCCTAGTCTGTTTCAGTGCAAGTTAACTTCATTTACACATGGACTGAACTACCATGGACTGCTGGGACAAGGCTACGTTCTTAGGATGTGTTAACTCATAAGCACAGAAACCTTAGTCATGTTTCACATAAGGTTGTTCAAATTCAGGTGTTTGTATATTGTGAGGGCCAAAAAAACCCTGCATTTTATGACCTTGGATACCTCTGACATTTGGACCTCTAAAGAGCCAAAGTGCATACATACCACACATAGCAAAAAGCTCTGGCTCCTGGTAAGTGACCTTTTACCCTCAAAGTTTTACACTTTTATGATAATAAATTTTCAAGATTGATGTAAATGTGGAGTGCAACTGATCTATGCTGCCTTCCAAGTAATCTGTTTTGTCTTTATGATGATCCCATACAGAAGATTGTTGTTTCAGTGTTACTCACTTTGCTCAGCAAGATCTTCATTAATTATTTCAAATTATTTCATTAATAATTCCTAAACTATAAATTCATCCCTTTGATAAGAAATGTGGCATAATGGGGTTTTCTCAGGAATGGGAGCTTTAAAACAGGTAAACACAGGAATCAACATTTTTTTTCCTTACTCATCCATGTTAACCATTACAGTTATCTAAGAACAATGCAACAGCTCAAGGAAAAACCAAACCATGAAGTTCTGGTTTTGTTGTGTAGGTTACTTTAAGATAACTGCTTCTAAGTTAAATGAAATACATCAAGTTACCTTCAGCCAAGGACCTTAGTGTTTGTAACAGTTATTTTTCATGATTACATGGTCTCACATTACCACCTGTGTGATTTACTGTCGTTTATAGTCTTTTGAATGACTATTCCTTGGTACTGAATGACAGACTGGCTAATATTACTGGGTTCTGTCAGTACCACTGTCAATACAATAACAAAAATGTGAGTACTGAAACTTACTCCACCATGGGTGTTAAAATATTTCACTGTTTTTGTGATTTCTTTTCAACTTTAAGTTACTTGTCAACTTTTTGATCTTTACAAGCCTTGACAGTTTTCAGAGCCAGTCAGGATTTAACCAAATTGTGGCATTTACCAACCAAAAAACTCTTTGCCAATGAAAGGAAAAGTTTCGTTTCAACAGCTTTAAAATTTTCAATGTTGAGAGCAAGAAAAATCATTTTAATATAAATCACATGAAAGGAAGAACAATTTAATACATTTTAGAGTCCTATAATTTAACGATGATAGTACTGTTACATAATAAGCTTACTAGTTCAAATATTTTTCATGAAACTATGTTGCACACATGTATGTGGGTTTAGGTTGCTTGTTTCGTACTGCTAAAGTTCCTAGTGCAGGTAATTGTTACATTTTAAACTTTTTGCAAGGGTACCTTAATTGCAATACCTTCTGTAGTTACAAACCTATCTGTCCATACATTTATTCTTGTCATGTGATCTTCAGGGTCAGTGAAAGTCAGTCTGTTATTTTTGAAACTGGTCCTGTTCATTTTGTTCAGCCTTTGTGGTTTGCTAGTACATCATTTTCAACGTAAGCAATAGTGTCACTGTAGTTGTCTTGCTGTTGTGTTAAAAAAAATCACTTTAAATGTCTTGAAAACTGGCTAAATTGGAAAACTCTATTTTGGATGTATTTTTAAAAATAAATTGTAACTTTCTATTATAGAAAACAATTGCAATATCCTATTACTTAATTAGTGTTTTATACGGATTGTCGTATGAACCTAGGACACTGTATATGGTTACAAATAGTTTGTGGGTCTTTCACATTTTTATTACACAGTGTAGTATTCTCAGTTATATTCTGTCTCTGGGATTTGTGGTAGCTGCAATATCTTGCTGTTTGCTGAACTTTGTTGCAATTAACTCTTTGTTTCCATGCTTACTACTTTCTGGCCTATGCATTTGACAATTAATAATTTATTGTAAAATTTAATTTACCAGTGTTTTGGTTTTTAAAATGCTGTGTGGAAATGTATTGTGATGAACCTTGATTATGGATCTTCATGTCATATAATGCAATAATGGATATTTGGAAATTAGTATTTGATTCATTACAGATCAGTTTTAGGTTGAAAGTTACAGTATGGTTGAACAAAGTGTTTTTTCTTTTGAAAGAAACAGATTTCAAATGTTCAAGTAAACTTATCTCAGTTTTCAATACTACTGGATAAATAATGAATTTATTAATGTTTAAAATTGTGAAATAAGCACCAGTTTTGGTCTATTTCAGAACTGATTTCTCAATGATAATTTAAAAAGTGTAAGGTGTTTAGTTGTCATCTTCTGTTATAAATGAATGTGGCATTTTTGTGGATGTGCAGATAACCCAGAACATTATCTCAAATGTGAAACTAATTGCCATTCTTTCCATGTTTAAATTCTGAAATGTTTTTACCATGAAGTAAATTAATTACCCACTGACACACTGCAGAGAAAATATAAGGCACACTGGTAAAAGATAAAGTTTGGATAACACAATGAGTTTACTACTTATGAGAGCTGGGAATAAGCATTTAGAGTCTTTTTCCCAAGAAATTTTACTCCAGGCTCTATCTTGCCTCTTTTTTGAAGACTTAACCTTTCTTGGTACTTGGTTTCTTGGAATCAGAGAACGGTTTGGGTTGGAAGGAATCTTAAATATCATGTAGATCCAACGCCTGCCAAGGGCAAGGACACCTGCCACTAGACCAGATTGCTCAAAGCCCCATCCAGCCTGGCCTTGAACGCTTCCAGGGATGGGGCATCCACAACTTCTTTGGATGGCCTGTTCCAGTGCCCACTATCCTTATCATAGAGAATTTCACAGAATTGTAGTCCTTAAGGTTGGCAAAGACCTCTAGGATCATTGAGTCCAACTGTTTCATCCTTGCGTCCAATCTCAGTCTGCTCTCTTGCAGTTTCAAACCACTGTCCCTCATCCTGTCGCTATTGGCTCTGATGTCTTTTTCCATCTTTCTTGTAGGCCTCCTTTAATTATTAAAAGGCCACTAGAAGCTCTCCTCAGAGCCTTCTCTAGGCTGAACAACCCTAACTCTCTGTCTTCATAGGAGAGGAACTTAAACCTTCTGACCATTTGTGTGGCCCTCCTCTGGATCCACTAACTCCTACAGGGCCCTGTTCCACAGTCAGTCTGCTAATGGACTGCTCTTTCTTCTGCTAGTAACTTTCCACAGCCTTTTGGCCACCTCTGTGACATTTGTCTTTTTCTGCCAACAAACATCTCTAGCACCCAGTCTTGCTATACCTAATGCCTCTGTCAGATAACTCCAAAGAATATTTCTATTTCATCATGGGAATCCACCCATGATCTGCTTTGTTTTTCTTTCCAGGTGTACCAAGTCTTGTGTTAATACATTCTGTGGATAGCCCTACCCTTGCTCTGATATATCAACAGCTAATACAGAATACAGTTTTCTCTTAGGTGAACATTTATGAGAAGTCAGGGTTGTGCATTTGGCTTGCATGTAAAAACCAATTGTGCCCTCAGAGGCACCGTGTTGCAGGTGAAAGCAAGTCCTTTTGGACTGCAAGAGCATCACCATCTTCAGGTGTCAACATCTGGATGCTTAAGGTTTTATGTCGCTGTTGATACTGGTTGAACAAATGCATTTCCTGATTATTTTTTTAATAAGTCAATCTTATAGTAATGCTTGCCCAAATATATTTTCAAGTTAACTCTGCTTGGATTAAGGGGATGTGGTGGGGTGCTGAAAAGGAGACAGGAATATTTGTGTTCTGTGAGAAATGGTGGGGAAAAGGGATAGCACAGAAGTGATGTTATGGAAATGCTTTTAACTAAACTTCTGTGGTGGATTTGCCTGTGACAACAGAGAAACCAGATGGAACTCTTCCACCATGGGTTCTTCTGAATTAATACAATGTTATTTCACTCAGCAGAGTGAAACCTGCTGACACCTGGTGACACCTACACTGTCTGCTGGACATCCAGAGAACCAAACTGCCATGGTCTGAACCTCCAGGCAATACCAACTCCCCAAACAAGAAAGTTGGTTGGCAAGAGACATGTGAGCAGCCAGCCCTGTGGCTTTGGTCCTTTGCAGACCTGCAGTCTAATCCCAGCTGCTCATGAGATGTCTGAGCTCGTTTATGATGACTTCAGTTCTCTTCATCCTAGGGAGCAAACTGAACAGCCACATGGTTTGGCTATTGAAGGCTACCTGAGGAACAGCTCCAAAAGTGATTTTTTCTTTCACTCTGTAACCAGGAGAATTTTGCCATTGGAAAATCAAAGATGAAGTTACTGCTGGAGAAATAACCCAGACACTTCCCACAAAGTGGCAGGTGTTTTCTGAAAGTGCCAGTAAATTCATTAGTCTAGAGGTTTTGAGACCTAAACTGTTCTCACACTTTACATACTCAAGTGGTTTTGAAAATGATGAAGCATGTATTTTTTTGTTAACATTTCACTTAGTTCCAGGCTATGAAGTTATCTTCCAACTATGAAGTTATCTTCCAATTTCCAATCAATAGAACTCAAGTGACAAAAACTTCTTCCACTGTGTGTTTGGGAAATACATATGGCTGATAGGACTAAAAAAATGTTTTAGTGAAAGCATTAGAGATTTCACTGTTTAGACTAAAGTGAGAGACACTGTGATTAGAGACTGGATTAGATTATGGGACACTGAATTGTGGAGATTTGTGTTATGGATTGGACTTTGCTTCTGAAATTTTGCAGTTTTAGGATGGGGCAGGAATAAGAGTATGCTCTTATTTGTTAGTCCTGTTGGATTTTTTCTTAGTTTAATTAAGAAAAGGATATGCATTTATTGTTGCAAATGTATGTTCCCCAGTTGTGAACCACTCTAGAGTAAATTTGCATGACTTTCCATACTAAGAACAGAGGAAATGGCAGTGAAACAGGCAAATGTAATGAAAAGAGTTCTTCTAAGATAAAATGTAAACACTAAATTATTCTGTAGATCAGTTGCCTTTTGCACTTTCTGAGAATATATGAACTTAAGTTTTTCAAGATCAATTGTACCAGTGAATAAAGCTCTTTAAAGGAAAAACTAAACTATGTAGGATTCAGTGAGATGGTTGTGTGCTAACAAAATGAAGGGAAGTTACATGTCATCCTTTGAGTCATTCAGGAAATGGATTTATTTTCAAAAAATATGTTGTTTGTTATGCTTTATTAGGAAAGAATCCAGTTACTTGTGTTCAGACTTGAGAGGGATTTTTTTAGGCTTGAAAAAGATTTCTGGCACTAATTTTGTGACATGTACTTAAACTAGAGGAGAAAAACAAGGCTGCGTTAAATATATTTAGTGAGAGTTTTTGAGGCAGTGAGGTTCAGTGTGCTAATTGTGCGGTAAAAAAAGCAACAAGAGTCTTAAGTCTAAAACCTGGAAATATTAAATATTTTGTATGGGTGCATGAGTTTGACAAGCACCTTGAGTGTCAAGACAGGATTTCAATGCTGTCTCCTAAAGATGTCCCAGTAAATCCTTAGGAACACATACTTGCATTTGCTTTTCACTGTATTCAACTGTGACACTTGCACCGAGTTCCGGGAGAATTTTTGAACACAGTAGTCAGATTCTCTTTTTCATGCGCAGTCACACATTAACAGAAGCAATTTAAGTAGATGTGATGGGACTTCAGCAGTCACGAGGTAATGAAATTCTTAGTGGAGATCTCACAACGAAAGTAAAGGAGAAAATACATAACATGTAATTCAAAGAGGATGCTGTAAAATGTTCCTGCTACTAAGAGAGTATTCCCCACAAAATCTTCTGTAGCATCAAAGTCACATTAAGAAGTTGATCCATTCTTCCAGCTTTGTATCACAATGCCTTTGTCCTCCACAGTGCTCTAGGAAAAAGAACCATGGTGCCACATGGATCAGTGAAGTGATCCAGATAATTTTAACTCTTGGGGGAAAAACCCACAACAAACAACTATATTATTTCACTGCCAGCAGAGAAAATTTCATGGAATTATACTCACAGTCAGGGAAAATTATCCCAGTTACATTAATCATGAATAGGCTTAAAAACTGGCATAAGCATTGAACCTATACAGTGTTTCCAAAGTTGGCTTCCTAATTTAAACTACACTTCTTTCATATTTTCCACTCCATCATCAGTACTTCATATCAACATAATGGTTTCTGTGGATGAAGTTAAAGACAGTGAGTGAATTCTGACTGTAAATGTTTCTCCCTAGTTTTACGCCTGCTAATATACCCTTATCTGACCAAATTTTAATATACTTAATAAATTTTCTAAGACTTCGTACTCTGAAAATGCAAATAACCTGCCACGAGTATAAGGAAGCCTAAGACTTGTCACAAAAGAGATGCTGTTGTTCAAGCACAGAGCACAGAATTAGCAGAGCCTATGTTTTGTATTTGAAAACAAAACCACTTCTATTAAAACGAAAAAATTTTGAGTGGAAACTCAGACCATTAGACTTCACATTGAAATGGATATATCTCCACACCGTGAACTTGGCTGACAGAAGTTTTTCCCAATCTGATTTTCCTTTCAGTTTTAGCACTACCTACTTAATTTTTCACTCCAACTCCTGTTTTGTCCCTTCCCAAAACCCTAGTTCCAATAGTGTCCAGCAGCTTGGCCTTTCCATGTTTGACAGCTGGTCTCTGGTCATCAGCTAGCAGTGGTTGCAGCACTGATAATGTGTTTACCAGCTGCTTTTCCAAGTCCTACCTGCTCTGACAAAGTACAATAGATCTATTTTTGCCTGGCCTGTGTAGCAGTAGCCTTGTGGAGCCAGGGAAATTGTTTCTGCACCTTGCCTGCTCAGCTTGTAGCAACAGTAGTGAAGTCCTGCCAACATCCACAGCAAGGCAATCAAAAGTCTTTCCTCCTGCTGGTGTAGAAGCAGGAGAAGGCACTGGGACAAGACGGAGAGGTGAAGTGGACACATGGGTGAGACAATAGATACACATTGCTTGGCCTGCCAGGGTTGGGAAAAGCCAGCAGAGACAAGACTGGAGCTCTCCTCTGGCCATCACCCGCAGTCACCTGCCCTGCCCCCGGGTTCTTGATCCGGGCAGTCCCGGTCTCCTTACTGCCAAGCCTTGGTAATTTTCTCACCACAGATCCTGTGACCTGTATGAAATAAAGGATTGTCAGTAGACATTTCTATTATAAAGAGACTTTTCTCCCTATCCTGAAGTTCTCTGTATCTTGCTGACCTTCACGCGTAAGCGGTGGGCAACCGTTCTACGAATCAAGACTGCGCAAAGCAGGAGCCAAATGGCCGCGTCCCCACAGGAGACAGCCTTCAGCGGCCCTCAGCAAGGTCCAGGGAGGATCTCGCTGCCGGTTCCGCTTCCGGGCGGTCGCTGTCACCAAGGGCGGCGGGGCGGGAGGCGGCGGCCCGCTCCAAGATGGCGGAGTACGTGCAGGTGCTGAAGCGGGCGCTGAAGCACATCGGCGGCCACGGCGGGGCCCGCGGCGCCATCCTGCAGCTGCTCAGGTAACGCGGCCCCGGCGCGGGCGGCGCGGCCTCCTCGCTGCGCCACCGCCGCCCCGCGGGGTCACCTTGAGGGGCGGCCGGGCAGGGGCGGGCGCCGGCGGGGCTGGGGGCGAGCGGCGGGCGCTGCCTCGGGCGGGCGCTGCGCGGGGCCGGGCAGGCCTCGGGAGGAGCCCGCTCCGCTCCGCTCCGCTCCGCCCGCCGTGCGCTCCGCCGAGGGCAGGAGCGACTGCCGGTCGGCTGTGTGTGCTGTGCTCAGAGCGGTCCACAGGCAAGGCTGTTTTCCCTTCTCGAGGCTCCTTGGAGCGTTCCTGGATGCTGAGCTGTCGGTGTCGCCCGGGCCGGTTGTCCTGGTGTCCAGCCCCAGTCCGTAGTCCTGTTGCCGCAACCGTGTCTCTGCTGTAGCTGCACGCAGTGCCTCTGTGTACACCATCGTGCTCTTTGCTCCGGGTCACCTCAGTCTGGCAGTGGCTTTTTGAATTGTACAAATCAGAAAGCCATGCATCTGCTGAGATCCCGTGGTGTAAAGCAAGAGAATTACCTGGCTCTATTTCTTCTAATTCACTTCGAACTGCAAATCACAACTGCTCTTTGGGAATGAGCTGTCACCACTGACCTCTGACCTGTGACCTTTGGATGCCCTCCAGCCCCAGTGGCGTTTAGTGCAAAATAAGTTGCAGCCTTTGTTTCCATTCACGTCGAGTACTCTCTTCACCAACTACAGAACCTTGCACTTGTCCACATTAAACTTTCTCCTGATTTTTTGCCCTCACTCACATCTCATCCCTTTCTTGTGACAAGTATTGTGAATTGTGGTACAGCATGCTTGAAGCTGCTCCCAAATAGGAGCTGCAGGTTTATGAAGGTACTCTCTCTTTATTCAGATCCTTGATGAAATGTAGGGTGGAAGTCTAAATAGTACGTGATCCAAATTCAGCAGTGTCAGTAACCTGTGCTATCTTTATAGTTAGTACTGGAAAAATATTAGGATGTATCCAGTAAATGTTTTAGGCCTGACCACATGCTAAAAAGCCTTTTTTTAATCACTATTGGAAAGTCAGTAATACAGGATAGAGGTGATTTGCAAATATAAAATTCCCTGCTATATATTAAGGGCTTTCTTGTCTTGGAACAAACAAGCCAAGCTTTCTGAGCCATCTTGAAGGCTTTTCCCCTGCACATACACATCATAATGGCCCTTTATCTTTTATTTCTTGTGGCTTAAATTGATCTGTTTTGAAGAGTTAAACATAGCATTTCCAGTTGCTGATCAGGCCTCATCAGTATTTTCATACAGTGGCTTTAGTCCCTGTTGAGCACTAAGACAATACATGGTTTCCCTGGCCAGTGCTTTACTGCAATTATTATTTTCTGTCACACACCTACGCCCCCTCCCTCCCCCAGGTTGTTTCCTCCACGTTGTTTTCCTTCTCTGGCTGTAGTTATTACTCTGACAGTTCTCAAGAAGAAATAGAGCTGGGGAAATGAAAGTATGGAAGAGTTTGAGTATTAGGTGTCATCAGACTGTCTCTTCCTAAGCACAGCTTAATGAATCTCTCCTCAGAGATTTTTTGTGAGTCTAAGATCACAGGTTGTGTTGACCTTTCTACCACACAGAAAAAGAGAACAGGCAAGACTGGAGGCAGTGCTGTCCTTTTTCTCCTTCAAAAGACTGAAGTTAGGTGTACTAAGTGGGGAATCACACCTGCTCCTCAAAACCACACCAACCACAAACAGCTGCTGCCTCCTGCTCACCTTTCAAGCCATTAAATCATCCATCCCAGCTCAAGGAATAGGCTTGGTGTTTCAGGGAAGAGTTAGCAAGGTGTTCTTTCTTGCAACAGTCCATTTTAAGGAGTAATCGCTGGTAACTGGAAAAAATTATTTACCCAAGTCAGGAGACTCTTTCTTTGAATTTTCTTGCTTTTCTCTGTATGTTTTCCACTGACGCAGCTGCCAAAGATTTATATGCTATAAAGTCAAATTATTAAGAGCCTTTGTGGCTGGAAACATTCTCCTTACTTAAAATTCAGTGAAATTGGCTGGAAAATATTCTCGAGAAGCCATAAATAACTCTTAGTGTCTGATATTGGTATTCAGGGCATGAAGTCATGACAAGGGCATAGGAACATTTGCAAGAAACGGAGGGGAAAAAGGAAGGGAGAGCAGGAGTGGAATTGCTCCTCTTTTTCTGAAGCTGAGAACTCAGGCTTGAGCCAGAGATCTTTGAATGTTTCTTTGACAGAGGAGAGATGTGTTAGAGAATCTCTCTGCCTGCCCCCACAGAGGTTTAAAATGAGTACCTGCTGGAATGATTGTCACGTTCACACACCCTGGGAGAAAAGACAACAGAAAAACTTCATCTGAGAACGTTCCTCCTCTCACTTGGGATTGAGTTGAGAGTGTGCACAATACTACAAACAACTAAAACCTTTGAGAGGAGACTTTTCCCTATCTAATTCTGCCTGGGATAAATGTCAGTAAAAAGAAAAGCAAAACTGCACATATAGAGGGAGAAGAGCACTTCAGTTAATTTTAAGGTTTTATCACTAGAATGTAAATCATAGGCTCAGTTTAATTATTGATTTCTACAATAATGTTAAAATATGTTCTGTATAAAGAGTTGAAACTCTTACATACCTTATCTGGGTCAAAGTTGCAGGGTGCATGCATGGATCTTTCACAATTATACAAAAGCAAGAAAGTAACAAATTACACTTTAGGGTTTAGCATGTATTTCCTTGACAAGCAGCTGTAGTGGCCTAAAATATTACTGTTCCTGTTTTGGAGGTTACTACCCACACAGACATGTGAGGTCTCTTGAGCTGCTTCAGTGCTGACCACTTCCAATGGCAATTCAGGCTGAAATAGTAGCTCTACTAATAGTTGAGAAGGATGGTAAGGTTAACTACTAAGTGGATTAACTTGTGCCTCTGGGACCCCTACAGTATTTAGGGTTTTGTGGGTGTTAAAGTGTTACATTTTAGAGTTGCTTTATTTTCTACTGTAATAGTAGAAATAAGTAAGTATTTTTAACTAAGTAAGAGCCCGTGAAAGCCTTCTTGTATGGCTTTTATCATCCTGTCAGTGGGGGTGCACATTAGTTGCAAGAATTGGTGATTGTTTTGCAATCCATAAGCTTGAATAGGTTTTTTTTTTAAGCCTTGCATAAATGTATACAGATTTTTACTAACCCTTAAGAAATCTGTCCCAGTTTCATTCTGAGAGGACACCAACTGAAACTGTTGTTTTGATAATTCACAGGGTCAATGATTTGAAGACTGGTAATCTGATAGGAACTGACAAATATGGAAACAAATATTATGAAGACAAAAGAAACTTCTTTGGTACGTGTGCTAATGTAAACAGCTCCCACCCAACTGTGCAGCTCCCACATAACTTGTGTGCTTTCTGCTAGTGAAATACAACTTCTTGCCTGCCTGACTTCCCTGCACTTGTCTTGTGTGAATCTTAGACTCATAGAAATGCTTTGACAGCTTCTGTTTCTCTGTTACATCCCTCAATTCATTTGCAGACACAGCCAATCTGAAACAATGAATATGGGATAAATACAAGCCAGTCATATGGTCTCTGTGTAGGTAAAGCTATATGATAATGTGGCTGAGAGTTGAATTTGGTCCTTTACCTAAAGGCTGGTAGTTTGACAGGTGGGGAAAGAAGGAGAACTACACTTAAAACTGCCTCACAGCTTTACTCACTTATGTGATCACTTCAGGGCAAAGAGCACAGGTTGGCTTAAACTTAACTGTTATCTTAAGTAATGGGATTTTAAATCAAGCTTCTAGAATACTGAAAAAGGCAGCACCTAAAGCAACACAGATGATGGTAGGTTAACTTGGAGTGTAACCAGGGAAAGCACTTGCTGGTTAACGTTGCTTGGTAGTTTTGTGTAGCTAAAATTTAGTTTAGTCTTAGGTTATAAGTGACAATGTCCTTTTGGAAGAGACTCATAATGGAGGAAAAGAACCCCAAACCTGTTTCTCTGCCTGAAAATGTTATAAGTTCCTGTTCCCCATTATTTATTCAATGGCCAGTATTTGCTGCCTTGTGAGAGTGTTAGATTCAGTCATCTAAAACTACAGTAACAGTGTAAATACAAAAGACTTGGAAAAATAAAAGCTGTGCTGGCTTAAAAATAAGTGCCCATTATGGTAGATACTATCACTCAAAATGTTTTTGCTTGGTTTTCCTGAACTCTCTCATTTATAAGAAAATTTTTTTTTGAGCTAATGATATTTCTGTTTGTTTACTTCAGGTCGGCACAGATGGGTTGTGTATACTGATGAAATGAATGGCAAAAATACCTTTTGGGAAGTTGATGGAAGCATGGTGCCCCCTGAATGGTAATCTGTTTAGCTTAATGATGTGGATGGATGCCAATTGTGTAATTGCTTTATATTTCCTTAACTTACAAAGCAGAATATTAAAAAAAGGTTTTGTGGTCGTAGGTGTCTTGTCTATGACCAGAGGATTTCAGACTCATCACTTCTAATGTTGCACTGCATTCATGTTTGTTCCTCACTGTCCTGGCAGAGACACTCACTGCTTTTTGGATTGAGAAAAGCATTTTGCCAGCCAGATTGAGCAGGTCAAGACAGTCTTCTATTTTTCTTTAATACTTGTAATTCCCTGTTAATGGTTTGGCAAAGCCTTGGGCCACCAGAAATAAAATACTTGTTACTGCCATTGTAAGCAAGAACCGAAGGAACATATGGCAATGGTGGAACAACATTCCTTAACCCACAGCCACTAACAGCATAATTGTTTCAATTTATATACATTGATGTGGTAATAAACACTGATGTGCCAAGATGCTCCATATGTTGACTGCTACTTGACTATAATTTTTATTGAGGTTTTATTTTCTCTTCATGCATTTTGATAATAATTCTGTACAGCCTTGAGTTCCAGAAGGTGCCTGGCCACTGCTGTTGACCCTTTTTTTGTTTTCCCAGAAAACTCACACCATGTAAAGTAACAGTGTATACTAGAAAAAACAATCTCTATGCAATTCTTAAGGAGCAGGAATAGCACTTCAGCCACAAAGCGGCAAAAGGTGACATCAAGAGAGAAGTGTTTGGATAGACTGAGCAAACACTGTTTTTAATTACTTGTGTGACAAATGCTCTGTGCCAAGGCTGGGATTGATTATAAAATCTCCTAAATTGTGACTCTCACTGGAACATTTGAGGAATGTGTGGGTAGACTCTCTAGGTGGTCAATTTTGTTTCAACTCTCCCAGCCTTACATAATGTTTAATGTGGTTAATGCTCTTTTCTGTCTTACTTGGTGAGAACTGAATGGCATTGTTTTCGGAAGTGGCATGAGAATCTCCAACACCAGGATGTTTGTGCCTTGCTCTCTGCATAACTGTTGTTTGGTTCTGGTTGTTATCCACTATTAGACTGTGCTGGATTTTAAGATTTTCTTTATTTTGAGGAACAGGTTTTCTTTCACACAGGTTTTGGTTTTTATTTTGGTTTTTTCCTTTGGTTGTATTTGTGGGATATTTGTTGCCTCTCTGCAAACCTCAGTATAGGGTTTCTTCCTGAGAATCAAAGTGATGTTTCAAGGATTAAGTAGCTTGTTTACTTCGCAGAAATTAATGAGGTAGAAAAACTTGTTTTCCTATCAATGTGGAAAAAAATTCCTTTAAAAGAAGCAGAAAAGATTTCCTTATTTTCAAGACTGGTGAGTGTAATGAGGCACAAAAGGGTAAACAGTCTTGGGTTCTAAGGTACTTTTGTCAGGAAACTTAGCTGTGCAGTACCAGTCAGGTTTGTGGATTTGGGGTTTTTTTGGGTAGATGGGGGATAGATAAGGTGGGGGATGGTGTTTCTTGCTGATCAATTTGTATGTCCCATGATAACATATGTTTGTTCTTATATAGGAATCCTAGCCTTGTGACACATCTAAATCACTGATGTGTAGTATTTCCATACAGCTTAGAGACATCTTTAAAAATAGAAATATTTTGACTGGGAATAAAAGCTGTCTTCTAAGACTTTTTAAAAATTTTAATCTGATGCTATACTGCCTTAAATTTTTAACATGGCATAGACTTCTGAATTGAGACTGACAATATTTTGTACAGGCTACTGTCAGTGTAACACTAGACTTGTGCAACAGGTAATGAGTGGTTATTTTGGACCCAGAAATTTGTTGGAAATAAACTGAGTGAAATTACTAATATTAACAAAGAGCGTAATTAATCCATAGTGTAACAGTATGATATAAGTTTATCATGCTTGGGTCATTTGGGAAGTATTTAAAGTACCACTGTTAGAGGTGGGTGTGATCTGAATGCTTCTTCTAAACACTGATGTTTTCACTCTGGAATTCAGTTAATTTAGCTCAGCTCAGCGAAGTTTTGTGGGTATGTTGTTGTATCCTCTTCTTGCAGTAAGTTGTGTGCCTTCAGGATTGTAGAATGTGAATGACTGTTCAAGTACTCAAGTGAAGTTCATGTATGATGAACTGGAAAAAAACATTTTGGTATGTTGAAAAGTTCTGGAAACAGCTAAAAAAATATGCTCCCCTTTACCTTTTCTCAGGCACTAGAGGAAAAGAAAAAGCAGCAAGAAAAGATACCTTTATATGTAATAACATATTGTAATACCAGTTTAGGAGCTACTGAGTGTTTTCAGTATTCTGAAATAATTGATGTAATGTCTTTTGACAACGGATGTACTGAAATTGTACAGTCGGAAATCAGAGTGTTGTTTTGACATATGTCTACTCTCCAGGGAATCGAGACTGTTGCATTTTAAAAATGTTTCCACACTAGAATATGTAGGCTTGTGGTTTATTCTGACTTAGTTGTTGTTTGACTTCTTTTTCACTCTGGATTTTCTTTTTTTTTTGTCTCTGAGATCGAGATGTTGGTAGCTACTTTGTTGGAGACAAGTTAATTAGATTTTTTAAAGAGTTCTTTAATACTTGCCTTGGGTATGACGAATATTAATCTTCTTGTAATGCTAGATAGACAAGATATTTGGCACAATTTTTTTCCCTACACAGATTCATCTTTATCACTTGACAGTGAGAGAGACCAAGTACTCGGTTTGTTTCTTACTAGTCAGTGTTGTTTGCAGGAGCTCAGTGCTTCCATTTTTGAACACACTGATCGGGTGTGCTCTGTGAATGTATAAACAATAGAAGTTAAATCCGTTTATAGCAATGCCTGTAGGGACTCTGCTTAGTGCTTTCATGGATGTCTCCATTGCAGCATCACTAATCCTTGGCCTCAGTGTTTAAGCTATTTGTTTAGTGTATTTCTGGTGTACTGTACTTTGGTTTGCATTTTGGCCCAATCCTTTGAACAAACAAATTGGCAACCAGTGTAAGTGTGTACACACTAGTTAAAAATAAATTGCTTTTTCAGTGTTATCCTGTGGGGAAAGAAGAGCTGTAATTTGAGAATAGTGTTTCCTTTTGTAGGGACACTTCATTTTGCCAGCATTGTCCTGTGTATTTGTGATGTCTGTCCTGTATTTTGAGGTTTATTTCCTTATGGTGCAAATCTGACATCTTTGGAAGGAGCTCCAAGAGTGTTTACTTCATATAGTGAAGTATTTCAAATTTACCTTCAGTTTAATAGTCTGCATCCTCTTTAGTTCCTCCCTCTGACAGGGAGGAATGTAGCACCTCAGACTTAAAGTGCCAACACACTAGAAAATGTAAGGAAATGTGGAGTTCTCCTGTAAAAATGCTGCTTTTCAAGTTTGCATTCAAGGAAAACAAAATAGAAAGATTGAACAGAAAAGGAAGGAGATTAGGAAAATTTCCATCCTTCTAGTAGCTTCACAATGAATTTGTGGGGGTTTATAACTCAATTAAATGCTAATTTGATGTTTTCCATCTCATTGCTATGGTGTAGTAGCTTGCATAAGAAATTAAAGTTATCTCCCATATGTAAACAAATAAACACATTTGTTGTCCCTTTTTCCTTCTCTGCCCTATGACCTGAACCCACGTCTTCATTTCTCTTGTCTCATTGCAGCATGGTTTACTTGTGGCAAAAAGTGGATGTTAACAAGTTGGCAAACATGGTGAGCTGACGCAAGGCTGTGCCTGAACCTTGCAGATGCACATATGGTAGAGGCTGCTGAGTTTGTTTAGCATCAGTTCTTGTTTGACAGTTTGTACATCATATAATTGGCTTCAGTCCCTTGTAGCTTCAGTTTAAAATCTACTTGCTTTTAAATGTTTGTTAAAACTTTGGGAAAAAATCTACATAGTCTTGAGAGCTTTTGAAGATGCTTTAAGGTGTCTTTTATCATAATATCTGCGCTAGAAAAAGTGTAAAGGCTTTGCTGGCCTCAGTCTGCTTCGTTGTGACTGCTCACTGATTCAGGAAGCTGCTTCAGCCTTTTCAGAGCTGCTTGCATCCTCCTGATTTTTCTGTGCTCTGTGCAAGTTGACTGCTTTGTAGATTCTCAGTCATTAATTACTTTTGAATCTTTTTTTTTTCCATGTTGGATTTATAGGCAGAGTTTGTATAAAAATCTGGCCATCTGCAGGATGTCGTATCTCTTTATTCATGCTGTTCAATCTAGTGCATGAAAAGCTTTTCTTGAGCATCTGGGGGTAGAGTCTGAGATAGCAGAGCTTCAAACGTTTCTTTGAGGCAGGTGTCAAGGGGAAAGTCTTCCCAAAATAAAGTTTTCAAGATTTTAATGGAAAGTGGGAGCTTTTGTTTGAGAGAACAGACTCTGCAAACCAAAATGCTTTTGTGAGTCACATGTTGTGCTTCTAAGGGGAATATTTTGTGACCAGGTTATGCCCTGAAACTCCTAGGTATAAGCATAATTCATAGTGGATTGATTGCCTAAACAAACTTTTGAAATCTCTTCATGTTTTTCAATACCTGTGACTGTACTGGCATGTCTTGTTAGTGAGCAATTTTATTTTTACTTTCCAGTGAGAAAATGTGATTCAAGGATTGGTTTTGCTGATGTATTTAAATTTGAGCCTGGTTTCATGTTGATGTTACAGAAATCCAGAAAATCTTAAACCCAAAGATATTAATTACTCAAAAATGATGTATTTTAAAAGATTTTAAGGCTTTAATCTTAAAAACCTGCGAAGGAATAGTTTAAATGACAGCTAAAGCTACTCTGTTAAATGATATTGTGAAACTTTTCTGATGTTTCAAGGAATGAATGTGTGGCAAGAACACTTGTAATGACAGAAGTCATTACAGACATCACACAAGCTTGGAATATAGTTGATTTTAGCTGAGCATTGATACAGTTCTGGTGCTGTGCTTGCTCCAGCCTGTCTTTCAGGGCCTTTGTAACTGGATTTCTGTCTGACAAGTTTTTGTCTGACCTGCTGGTATGCGTGACACTTGGGGAACATGAGGATGGTGAGGTGTGATGACAGGTGCCTGGAGAGGGATTTGTGTGCAGGATCCTTATCCACTGTTACCAGAGGCATCTAAGTTGCCTGTGTCATGGTTTAGCCCCAGGCAGCCACCAAGTCCCAGGCAGCCACTTGTTCACTCCCCTTGCAGTGGGACTGGGGAGAGAACCGGAAGGGAAAAGGCTGGAAAACTCGTGGGTTGAGATAAGCACAGTTCAATAGGGAAAGCAAAAGCTGCACACAGGCAAAGCAAAACAAGGAATTAATTCACTGCTTCCCACGGGCAGGCGAGTGTTCAGCCATCTCCAGGAGAGCAGGGCTCCATCAGGAATGGTGGTGACTTGGGAAGATAAATATCATCAGTCCAAACATCCCCTTCTACCTCCTTCTTCCCCCTGCTTTATATATTGAACATGATGCCACGTGGTACAGAATATCCCTTTGGTCACTTGGGGTCCTCTGTCCTGGCTGTGTCTCCTCCCAACATCCCATGCAGCCCTAGTCTCCCTGACAGCATGGCAGTACAAAAAGCAGAAAAGGCCTTGGCTCTGTGTAAGCCCTGCTCAGCAATAACAAAAACATCTCTGTATTATCAACCCTGTGTTCAGCACAAATCCAAAACACAGCCCCATACCAGCCAATGGTGAGGAAAATTAACTCTACCCCAGCCCAAACCAGCACAGTCGCATAAGAGTTTAATTCACTTCATTAATATTAATTGCACATTGCAATAAGAGCCTTAGTTTTTATTTTTAAAAAGCAAATTTACTCTACCCTGGCCAAAGCCAGCATAAAATGTTACAGTAAGCAATTTTGAAAAGCTGGGGCTCCTCTGGAGTGATACTGCAAAGCATTTTGAAATGCAGTCCTTGAGTCAGTATTAGCAGAATGGGCTGTTCTCTTGCCTTTTCTCTCATGCCACAAACTCTGTGTTTCTGTGTCAGCAATGGAGAGCTTGTTGGGTGTGAGCTCAGGATCCCTCCTCTGTCGAGTTAGCTTTCCTGCAGCGTTTCTGCCAGCCTTGATGCTGTCGTAGGACACGTGATAGCTGAGGTGATGTGAAGCACAGTAGTACACAGAATTCTTCTGACACATGTGAATCGGGCAAGAGAGTTCACCCAAGGTGATGCCTTTGTGTGGTGTGGCCAGGGCATTTCAGAGGCTGGTTTAAAACACCAGGGATAAAATTGAACAAGACTTGATCCTGTATCATCAGACTGCATCGTGATTAGTAGTGCTATGGGGCCACCTTTTGCCAGACAGAAATCGTTAGGGTTTTTTGTTTGTTTGTTTGTTTGTTTGTTTTAGTAAAAGCAGTGCAAAATATACACTTTGAATGAGACCAGATTTGCAAAGGAGAGTGGAGACAGGAAGAGCAATATACTCTTGTATAACTTCAAAACTCCAAAGTGGATTATTTTTCCCACAGGAAGCTGTTCTTTGCCTCTAAACACTGATTTTTCTTCTTAGTTTTAAATGATCTTATGGTTCCATCTGATTTAATGTTCAAGCCAGTTTCCTGGCAGCCCTTAGTCCTCAATGCGTGGCTTTAGTTCGGGGGTTTTGTTCAGTCTTTACTTCCAGAAAAAGAACTTTAGGCTGACACTTTTTTTTAAAGTGACATTTTTGTACTAAAGGTATAGCCAAGGTTGTGATTTTTTTCTTTTTTTTTTTTCTTTTTTTTTAAATACATGTCAAGAAGCAATTTGAAAGGATTACCAACCTTCCGTAGAGCTCTTTGGATTTAGAATATACCTGTCAGTCTATTTCTCACTACTATTATCATGGGTTTCTTTGCTGCATAAATGAAATGTGCTGGATTTGTTGCTAAGGGCTGAAGATGCAATTTTTAGGTTTTCTAATAGAACTAGAAAAGAGGACTTCATATTTTTAGGTCAAGTCTTTGCAAAAGCTGATTAGCAGAAGTCTCCTTAATTTTACCTCAGTAAAAAAATATATAAGCTTGCAAAAAAATGCCATAACCTCACTTTTGTCATAACTACACACAGTATGAAGTACGTGTAAACTGACAGATAATTAAAATGTAATTCATATTTGAAAGTTGCTTCAGGCACTAAAATAGGGAAGGGATGAAATCAATTCAGTTGCTCTCTGCTGCAGTGTTTCAGTAAATTGTTAGGGAGAATGCTTTGCTTGATCATTAATGTTGCTTGCACAGAGGAAAATTGACATTTAGTTCATAGGTAAAGGCTAATCACTGGAATCACTTGGTAATTACCCTGTTACTGATTGGTATTAATCATTGTGTTTTGCAGTCGGTAAATATTTATGTGCTTGTTTTATGCGTACTTACGTCATTAATCTGTATCCCAAGTGGCAGCCTCGTGTACGCTTTGAAAATGGCATTGAAATTGCTGTGCAGCGTAGTCCTCTGGTAATTAAAAACAAAACAAATCTCCATAACCTAACAAAGGAAAAGCCCAGCCAACCAAACCAAACCTCGTGGTTTTGTCATTTGTAGTGCCTGCCTTAACCTGGCTGCCTGGTGAAAGGTGTACAAAGAAGTGACAATGTACTCTGCCCAAATACTCAGCGTACAAAGGAACAGGAAATTAGAACTTAGGTGTGCTTTCAACTGTTTGGAGGCAGAACTGTTACTTATCAGTTTTGCTTGTGAAACTAATTAAAATCAATATCCTGTAGTCTCAAAGTCACACTGGATTAAAATTCTTTTTTTCCCTTTTCAGAATAAATACTTTGTGTCTCTTCAGAGGAGGACCCTTGGGGGTCAGGAGACAGGCTTGGTAGACATCATGTGATATTCCTTAATAACAGTATGTCTTTTTCCTCTTAAGGCATCGCTGGCTGCACTCAATGACGGATGACCCTCCAACTACTCATCCACCAGTTGCTCGTAAATTTATCTGGGAGACCCATAAATTCAATGTGAGTGGCACTCCTGAGCAGTATGTGCCTTACTCTACTACTCGCAAGAAGATACACGAGTGGATCCCACCTAAAACAGCCAGCAAGTAACACCTGCAATGACTTGTCTCAGCTCGGGCTTTCAGTGTAAATTGTATTTTCACTGGTTTTGTTCAGAATAAAAGCCTCCCATAGCAATTGTAGTTTAGTTTATTGAATTGGGGGCAGGGAAACAAGTGAGAAAATTTTGGGAATAGGACAGAATACATGATAAGTCTTAATCTCATCAAGATATTGTGCTTTTTCTCATATTGTTGGTGTCCTGTCTTCACATAAGCAGCTCTCAAACTCTTTTTAGAATGATAACCATTCCTGTGGTAGTTACTCCTCGTATTTGTGTCATTCAACAGAATACAAATACGCATTTGAAATACAGATTTCTCATCTTTAACATTATCCATTTACTGTCTCGGCATGGCAGATAATGCACTCTTCACGTACCATTTTGGGAAGCGATCTCTTTAAATTTTTAAAAGACAAGATAGAAAAGTTCAACTGGTCAGGATTATAGTTTTCATTCATAAAGTGCTCATAAGGATATGCATGAGTGTGCAAAAAGCATTGCTGTATTCCAGTATGGGATGAAGCACAACATAAAACTTGTAAGGTTACATTAATCAAATGCCATCTCACTTATAATGGAACTCAGCCATAAAAAGAGGGCCCTCTGTCACAAAAATCTCTTTTGCTGTGCAGGTTCATTACAAGATGTTCTCATAAGGGTTTGAGATGGACTGTTTGCTCTCTTGTGGTGAGATTTTTAAAGGTCTTTGGAAGTTTGATATTGCACACCTTCTTATGAGGTAGAGAAGTAAGATGTGCCAGAATCCAGTTTCAGAAATGTGAAGCTGGCAAGTTCATGTTTGAAAGAGAGTTGGGGCTGTGGCTTTTTTCTGTATTTTGTTAGTGATTGACTTTTATTCCAGTCTGCTTATGTGTTTTAGCAAAGCTTGCCCTCTCCACACTGCTTCCTGTACCTGATACCCTACTCTGTGGAAAACCGATGGGGGGTGTGCCCACCCAGCCTCTCATTTACCCCTGCACCTCAGCTGGTTGGGGAAGAAAAGAGAAACTTCATGGGTTGAGAAAGATGGGAAGAGTGCTTGCCAGTTACCATCAAGAGCAAAAGAGACTTTTAATTTATTGCCAATTAAAATTGCAGAGTGAGAAAGGAAGTCAAAAACTAAAACACCACCCTCCCCAGTACTTCACACCTTCATTTGTGACTCCTCTGCCTCCTCCTCAGGGAATGGTGGCCAATCCATGACAGCTGTTGTGGGCTCTGCTGTTCCTGCCTCCTGCTTCAGCCTGGGTCCTCTTCATGAGTTGCAGTCCTTTTGGATAAACCCAGTATGGGTTTTCCACAGGCTCCGGTTCCTGTTGGGAAATGCCTGCTTGCTGGTGTGGATTCCTCCTGGGGCTGCCAGGAATCTCAGGTGTGATATCTGCAGCACCTCCTCCCCCTCCTGCTTTCAACTTGGTGTTCAGGTGACTGCTGCACGCTTCTTCCCCCTTCATCCTCCGCCTGTGCAAGATTTTTTGGCCCACCTCAAATCCTCTTTCCTAGAGGTTTTCCTGTTTGGCAGCCGCACTGAGCCGTGCCCTGTGGTGCATTGGCTGCATCCAGCACAGGGCAGCCCTGGCCTCTCCCAAATGAGGCTCCTGCAGACCCTGCTGCCAGCACCTTGACAATTGCACTCAGTGTAAGTGACTGGCAGAAATGGTTGTTAAAGATGACTGAGAAGGGGGTTGGATGTATTTCATGCTTGCAATCCTGTCAAGAAGAAAAAACCTTTGCTCCCCAATAACCCCCAGAGTGGTTGCACCACTGACTCTACACTGGCTGATTTTCCTTCGCATGCCCACCTGACTGGGCTACTTAACCCTCAGTTGCTTCCTTCCTTATTAAATCAAATTCTGGATTAATTAATTGTTTAAAGGTGGGGGCTTTAGCTTTAATTTCTTAAAATTAGTTCTAGTCTTTAAATTAGTAGGAAGTAGCACCAACATCTCCTAATCTAGCTAATTAAAAAAGGATAATGTTTAATTTACTTTAAATCAGCAAAAGCATTGGACACAGTTGAAAAGCAATTTGAGCCATACTGAGCAGCATAAGTGAAAAGGATGTGTTTAGCATTTTTATCTTGATAGATTATTTCACCTTAACAACAAAGTTTGCCCCAGCGCCAGTGGAGAGCTTCGTCACTAACACTCATCTATACAAGCCCTGTGGGCTCAAACACAGGTAGAGCAATTAACTCTATTTTTTTTTTTTTTTTGCCTGTATTTCTCTTTAATGAGTTTTCCACCAATTTCATTCGTCTTCTTTCTTTGTCCTGTGGATTTTTGGACTGCATCCTAAACACATATGAGGAGGTACATTTGGGAATGATATTCTGTACTTAGGGCATAGGCAGTAACTCTTCCTGCATATCCCATGCCAAAAGAAGAGATACCGGCTTGCTTGTCCTTTTGCTGTCATCTGAAACAGAAACATTGAAGTAGCAAACAGCTTTGAACAACTTTGTGTGCAGCAATGCTACAGAGCAAGAGAGAAAAATGGGCATGTCCTCCTGGGCTGCTGGGCTGAAGCGAGTCTAGGACTCGGTGGCTGGGTTTAGAAAATACCGTCAATCCCATTTCTGGAGAGGACAGAAACCTGCTCATCCTGCTTTAACCAGCAGGGACCACAAATGCTGGACTTAAAATGCAAAATTTCAGTTACTTCTCTTGCATCATTGCTACTCCAAGGTAGATTGCACAAGGCACATACAGGAAATAAAGCATATGCAGAAGAATCAATGGTCTTCCACTGGGTTTTCTGCAACCACTTCTGCAATTCAGTCTTTTTATCAGCAACCTCATTCAGTTATGGAAGTTCACTTTGCTCATGACATCTGCCTCAGTATTCTGGTTCAGTTGCTTTCTGGTCTAAATGACATTTTAAATGCCAAGCTGGCCAAGTGTCACAGCAGTGTCTTCAATCAAGTGCAACCGAAGCACTGACAGAAATATTCCCCTTGCACTAAATGTGAGTTTTAAAAGAAACAAATTTCTGATATGGGAACAGGCTCATTAAGAAGACAGGTACCTCTTCCAGGAGCAGCAGAATGCTGAAACCCACTTTTATTTTGAAATTGTGTCTATACCAGTAGGTTTCCACATCCCCTGGGTCCTGAGCAGCCCTTTGCTGTAGCTGCCTGCAGGCTTTTGCTGTGCTCCCAGCACGCTCAGCCCAGCCCCATACGTTGGCACGGCGCCCTTCCCTCCATGGGGCACTGCATCCTGCCTCGCTGCTGCCCACGGCTGCACCTCTCTGCCCTCTCAGCTGAAACTGCCCAGGACGTGTTGGAGCGGAGAACAATGCTGAAAGGATCTTCAGGAGACCATCTCGTAACCATTCCAGCTACAGCAAGAGGAGAAATTTTTGACAGGCAGGGACATCCTAGAGCATTTAAGGATGCTGAAAGGAGAGGGCAGGAGGCCTTGTCACTTCCTGCCCTGCTTGTGCTGTACTACTGACTCCTGCACACTGTGCCCAGCTGGCTCTTTGAGGGCACACTGAGAACATTCACATATTCACCAACTCATACTTCTATGTCATCTAACCACAGGCTTCAGTTTTGGGATGTTTCCTGCTAAAGTTGGTGTTAGGAAGCAGTCTTGATTGGGAATTACAGGGCCAATTATTTTGGATAGAGCTGGAAGTCATCAGCCCTGAAAACTGAAGTATATGTTTTCCACAGCTGTAATGCATTCAGAGTGAAACCTTTGATTTAGTAATTCTATGGGGCTTATTATTCTGCTGGCAGCTGGTGGGGAGAGGGGGAACAGATCCTTGCTTTGCTTAAAGGTTAAAAAATGTGCAAATATAAAGGCTCTGCTTTCACGTGGTGCTTACAAGGAGTGTACAAAAGTGGTACTTCAAGGTGTGAGCGAAAGTGGCAGCCTGCAAATGGCACTCCAGGTTCCTCACACAAAAATCCCACAGTAAGTGCTGTATTGCACCAAGGGGAAGCCTGTCTCAGTGGAAGATATCAGAGCAGTCCATGTCAGTGGGGAAGGGCCCAGCAGGTATTTTGTCCTGGAGACCTGCTGGGCCTTGAACACCACCCTCTGGCTGGCAAGCAGAGCCAGGCTCTGGTGCCAGAGCTGATGGTGACTTAGCTCCAGCATGGAGCCAGGAAGGGGAGTGCTTTGCTGTGTGTGCCATACCCAGCTGCCAGCAGGACTGTGCTCAATCTGCAGAAGAAATCAGAGCTGCCAGAGACTTCCCTTTGCTGAAGGGCCAAAACCAGGTCTGGCTATTTCCTTACGTATTTGAATCATGAATCTTGAACCCATGCAATGTCACTTCACGTGCTGATGAATTTTGCAGGTGGTCTTAGCTTTGTTCACAGGCAACAAACATAAAGGGCAGAATTAAACCAGGATCTTGAGAAAAAAAAGTGCATTGTTTTCAAAATATATGTATGTAATAATCATCTCTGAGAGGGTTTGTTTCTTTGAAAAAGCACTTTAAGACTTAGTCTTATACAACTCATTTCTGCATTTTACTTAGAGGTTCTGATTAATGATTTCTTTGGTTTTAAATATTATCAGAGTAAAAAAAAAAATAGAACATGTATTACATGTACTCCAAGCAAGACCTGCACATATGTGCATAGGTATATAGGAAAAAAAAATACCACATTTAGCATCAAGATTGTATTTAGGTGGAAATTTGCATTACAAAGTTTCCAACAAACAATGCTAAACTTTTTCAAATCAAATTATAAAGATGTGTAATGCAAGTTAAAAACTCATATTCAAATCAAAATTTCTCACTTGTTAATTAAAATCGTGTATCTCTTCATTTAAACTGGTTTATCCTGCACTATAAACCAGAAAAGACAGAAGAAATTAAGGAAGAATTTTTGTTTGTGTGCATGAGTGAAAATAAAAGTTGCTGGCTAATTTCTGGGAATTAAGAGCAGGAGCAATGATCACTGGACAGCTTCACAAATTGCTTCTAAAATCAAAATTGTTTTGGAATTTGATCCCACTAAGAAGGATATGGAAAGAACTGAAATTTTAGGAGCCTAGCCTTTTCTTTATGTAAATTACCCCAAAAACTACATTATTATCTTAGTGTAATTTAATCTCTGTAACAACAACAGAGTTACAAAATCTATTTAAATGTAGCATTGTTAGCATCATTTAAACAAATCACAGCTCCAAAGACTTTTGTTTTACATTGGTTTATACTGCTAGAATTCATATCTATTTCATTCTCTTTGTCCATGATGTAATTCCTTTCCCATTCCTCTAATGGACTACTCGATTTTTCCCTGTGAAATTTTAATATTAGTTTTAGGCCAAGTGGTTGTAGGACTGTTTTATATCCTTCATAGCCCAAAGGATTTTTAGTTAATGGAATAACAATCTATCAAAACACAGCTTGAATGTAACAGATGAAGTCTCACGTGGTTGAGCATTCAGACGCAGGCCTATTAATAGTTTGTTTTATGAGGGTAACCATCCATAAAAATCCAGTGAGGCAAACCCAAATTTAGCAATATGTGTGTGGCACTTTTCTTGTGTCTAGCAGTGGCCAGAGAAATCAAGAAATCCATAGCATGTTTTCATTTGAGGCAGCCGTGTTAGGGAAAAAAAAAAAAAAAAAGGATTCATTTACCTTGGATGCTGGGGAATTCATGGATCTGCTTTACTTTCCAAAGAAAAAAAGATAAATGCATGAGCCTCAGATACAGTATGCTCACTAGCCTGCCACACAGCAGTAAGATCACTGTTGGCACAAGAAGGACATTTCTGTTATTTGGCATATCTTCACTTGATCTTGAACATCTTCAGTCTGACCCTCACATCTCTCTGGGACCCAGCCTAGAAGTGGCTTGGCCCACTCAGCACAAAGCCACACTGAGAAAGGGACATCTCTGCCTCTGACAGGGGACATCACCTCTGAATCTCAAACTGAGCCTCATCATCGTGAGTCTAAATCGGATACCGACTCTTGGCAGTGCTCTTGGCCTTCTGGGTATAGCAAAGTTTAATTTCTGGATGTCTGTGCCCCGGAAAGCCCATTAATAATGTGAATCTAAAGCAGAAGATCTAGTCTGGAAATAGAAACAGAGGCCAAGAAGGGATTTGCACTACCTTTCTATTGTTTCATGGACAGGGCAAGATGCTGGTGGTACCAAGTGCTCTGCCCAGCATCTGGAAGTCATGGTGGCTATCTATCACCAAAATCTACCTGGCCTTCCTTTAACTCCTGCTACTTAGTTTGCCTTCCTCTGCAGTGGAATCTGGTTGTATTTTTATAAATAAGATTTTTCAGTTTGGGTTTCTCTCTCCTGGAGAGTTGTTGCTGTAAATACTGGCAGTAAAAATTAATTTGTGTTTTATCAGCTTGAAATTCTTTCCAGCAGACTTCAAATGATAGACTTCAAATAATTTCTGATGGACTTTTTTCCCAATTGATTTTTTCTTCAAAAAATTCCTTACTCATCTGTTAGTCTTTGAGTTTTTAAAGCTTGAATTAGCCATTGAAGTTTAGGATTTGAAAAGCAGCAACAGAAGCTAATATTTCCAGGATCACTTCAAACTGCAGCAAATAGCAACATGTCTTTTGACACATTTTAAAGTACAGAACTTGAGAGGGCAAAAATTAATTCAGCACCCAACTATCACTTGCTGTGACCAATTATCAGAGGTGAATGAAGAATTAAATTGATGGTGGATATTTTTGTTTGCACTCTTCAAAGTGGGTTGCAAACCTTGCAGTCAGTCATAGGCAGGTGCATGGCTGGGTGCTCCGGGCTGCAGGCAGTGGTGCGCCTGTCCCGGGAAGGGGCTGCTCAGGACACAGCGGCACTGGCCCCTGATCGGCACCAAGGCTGTCTGCTCTGCTCTTCTGCACCACTCTGTGGCTGTTTACATCTGTAACAACAAAACGAGGCACGGAGATTAATCCCAAATCTAACGTGCAACTTTGCCCAGTGATTGGGGAATTGTATTACCCATTGGAGATGCATCTGCATGAGCTATCCCTGCTGTGGCTCACACAAATCCACAGCAACCACTCCCCCACAAAGCACAGAGCTGAGAAGTGGATACCTGGCTCTGTTTACCCTTCATCCCCAACAAATCTGTCCTCCTGGCAAGGTGCCAGCCCCTCACTTGGATCTAAACAATCGTTAGCACATCTATCAACTTTGTGCTAATAACTGCTTTCCTCCCCAGAGCTGGAAAGTTCCAAAGCACAGTCCTCTCTGCTGCTTGCCACTCACCACTGCAGCTTACAAAAGACAAGACAGCAGCTGACTGCTGTGTAACTCAGCCCCATAACAGCCACCTTAGAGCTACAGGGGGCTGGCAGTAACCCTGCCACCTACTCACCCATGCTAAGGCTGCAGGCTTGCTTCTGGCAGCTGAAGAAAAGCACAAATTGTTTTTCAAAAAGCAAACATCGAAACCAGTGAACGTGTCCGTCATGGCAAAGCACTGACTGGGTGCTCTAAACACAGCCTGTGAGGGAAGTGATGTATCTGCAAAAGAAAAGCAGTGAGCAGCAATTAATCTGTGTTGTAGGACTTGTCTAACTACAGGTAGTAAACTTTGTTTCTTTTAAAGCCCGAGTGGGTTCTTATCTGTACTTGTAGCTCCTATTAATCAGGATTGTAATTGCTGATACTCAGCAACAAGGGAAATGCAAGCCATGATTGACCATCCATTTGCCTAACTCCACGCTGGGCAAAATGAACACCCACATGTCACAACCCATGATTCCACAGTATAATTACCTTCATGCTCTGCAATTAACAAAATAGCATCTTGTTACAGAAAGATATTAAGGAAACAAACCCCTTCTATCACCCACAGTAAGCTGCCTAAAATCAAGTGTTTAAAAGCTGCTGTAGACTAACACTTGTGTATTGTAATTCATTCAGGGCTTTCAGAGAAGAAGACATCAGCAGGCAATTAGATAATTTCTGAGCTTGTCAGTGTTAACAAGGAGTCACGAGTGAATTTGTAGGATTGTCTTGTCCTCCTTTCTGTCCTCCCTTTTCTGTCCATCCCCTCTGCCTCAGTTAAAATAACATTTAAATAAGAATTATCAATTAAAATAAACTCTTCTAAGAAAGACAGTAACCTCCTAAATTATTTATGTTAATAAACACATATTCATTTATACAGGCATGTTATATAGGAGTATTTGTGCTTATCACATGAGTTTGCTTAAGCCTGTAATTGTCTTTTGGTAGCTATTTAGATTTTATATATCTTAAGTCTACAGGGGATCCATTCTCACCTCCAGCACTGCCTGAAATTCTCTTCTCTTATTTTAATCCCAAAAGCCATGCCACAGTAGGTTAAGAAAGCCCAAGTCCATGGGTTGCATAAATGTTTTGTCTCTGCATTTTAGTGAAGCTTCTAAGAGCACTGAAAAGCTTTTCACTCGCTGTGCTGGATTGTTCAATTTTTCCTGGGAAGCCCCGTGGTGTTGAGAGCACTGTAGCAATAGCTGGTGAGATCCAGGAGCAAACTTTTCCATGCAGCTTGGTTTCTTCACAGCAGGACATACTGCTTTTATAGCGATGACTGTAGCAGGCAGTGGGAGGCCAGTAGTGCAAACAGATTTTGTAGTTGAGGGCAAAGCAGGTGGAAACTCTCTGCAGGTTCTTGAACAGTCAATGAGCTTGTGTTATTACTCAGAGGTGCATCTGCACATCCTTCCTGCTTCCCTTCAATTTCCTGCATGCTATCAGCACGCTAACAGCACCTTCCATCCTGTGTTGCCTCATTCCAGGGGCTGCCACTGTGGCTCTGCATGCTGCCTTCTGTCCATCTCCCCTCAGCCACCGACAAGTGGTTTTGTGCCACCCCTGACTTCCTGCATCAGGATCTGCTGTCCCTTCTCACACCAGTAGCCTTCTGCCCCTTCCCTTTCACCAATCCTGCAAGGCTGCCCCTTCTGGATGTTAATGATGCTATGTTCATCACCAGTGGAGCTGACTGCTTAATGCAAATGCATCAATACAATGGCCAATATAATTAAAGATAGTCTTTAATTTTCTTCCCCCAGACATCCTAAAAGGAAGGTTCCATGATTACTTATCAGTATGAAGGAGCAAGAGATGTAAGATTTCCATTTTGTCCTCTTAGCACATCCTCCTTGGCCATTTCCCTCTCAGCTGTGACTCTTTTGTTAGGAAAAGAGACTGGAAATGTCTCCCCTTGTTCTTCTAGTCTGACAGATATTCATGAATTGAGCAAAGTAGACCTAAGAGCTTGATTTGGGGGTTTTAAAGTTGTTTTACAATTTAATCCCTCCTCTTAGAAATCACTAACTTGCATTTATGTTATTCAAAGTTGAGTGAAATGTCTCATTTGGCTCAAGCCTATCTCTCACAAAGCACCCTGTCTTGCTCTGTGGAACAGTCCCTCCTTGTTCATGTGTTTACTAAGCAGGCACCTTTACAAAGCTGGGCCTAATTTCTAATTGAATTTGGCTGGCTCCTGTTTTCAGCCACTGGATCCTGCTGTTGTCTTACTCTGCAAGCTGTGAGAAGTGATGACTGCCCAGCATTTTCTGCCTGGGAAAGCACTCACACATTGTAAGCAAGTCACTTCTCACTTTTCTTGTTGACAAGCTAAACAGATGGAACCCTCCATCTCTCCATGAAAAGCACTTTGCCCTTGTCATTTTTTTGGTGGTTCTCTACCCTCTATATTTTTTTCATCAGTCTTTTCAGAATGAGGACTTTCAATCATACCAATCCTGTATAAAAAGTGTAAAATTCATCCTTTTCCTCACACTTGCTTTATTCCTCTCAAGCCTCCAGCAAGCAGTCAAGGACGTACTAGACATTTTTGTTTGCTGCAGGATTGCACAGGGAACTCAGATTGCTCTGAAGGCAGTGGGTGAACAGGTCTATCCAAGAAGCTTGGCTGTGATCTGGCACCTGGCAGCAGCCCTGGGCTGCTCTAGTTCCAGTGCTGAGTACTGCTCACTGTGGGCTCCAGACATGGGAATGTATCCTGGTATTCCCATCGCACCCATATCCTGCTGGTTGTAGCACCACTCTCAGACACCTTCCTCTAGCTAAGAGCTCCTGAATTACATGTTAGCAAACATTGAGAGGGAGGACAACAGGGAGCATATACTTGAAATATAGAGGGAAGAGCTAAATAAAACTATACTCATGAAAACTGTTGTTTCTAAACACTTAGCAAGGGCTTTTCTGACATGGTATCTTGCTGACTTTTCATTAGGTTTTACACAGTACGAAATTAACCCCCTTGCAATCACCTAGGTGTGTTACATCTCCACAGGTATCTGTACAAACCTGTAATCCGAAATGATGAAATATGATTTCTTTGGCAAGTCCCAGAAAAATCACCACAATTGACATTCTGAGGCTATTGTTCATTCTTGGAGTATTGTCACTATTTGTTGTCTTTACCAGCGTGTTTTTTCTACACTCCCTGTCACTGCTAGGGGATGTTTGTCTTAGTCAAGTCACTTCAACACTTTATATACTAGCACAGCATAAGTATTCTTTCAGTCTCCTGTAATTCCCCTAGTGCCTTCAAAATCCAGGTCAGTGAAAAAGAATCCTCAGCCGACTATTCTATTACTTCTGAGGTTCATGGGCATCTCAACGTGCTAGGTTATCCTACATGTTCATCCTACACATCTTCCTCAGCTCTGGATGAGCAAAAAACAAATTCTCTCTAATTTATATGAATTTTAGGAATTCTATTTTTTTTCCAAATAAAAAATAGAAATAATAAGCTGTCCTGTATTCTTAGCACTTTCACCACTCAGTTCTGAACCAGTGTCTCTCCCAAGATGTTTTGCTCTCTGTGTACTTCTATACTGACCTTAGCCTCACAGCTGCCCTGCAAACCTCCTGAGTAGGAGCTGCCTGTCCTTTAGAGGCAATGGTTAGAAGGATAAGTGCTTGTGCACCTCATTTTTCCACCCAGGGGAACCTGTGAACTAGGGAATCTATTCTCTTAGAGGTGTAATAAGGCTGGTGACTTCTATGGGGAAGAACAGGCCATGGAGCAGCAATTGTTCCCCAGCCCTCTCTGATGACTGCTAATCATTTCAGCTCATAACCTGCTCACAAGTTAATACAGGCTTTAAAATCATTGATGACTCATATGCAAGTGCTTTTTATTGGGGTAGGTATAGTCAGGGGACTGTTAAGGAAAGATGGAAACTCCTACTCTGCTCTTAGTCTCTTGCTGTTCTCAGTTTTCTCCATTTCTACAGACTCAAGAGCAATGCTGGGACTGCATTCCCTGATCATCGGTGATACTGTATGTCACACTGATCACCATCAGTTTAAAATCACACAGAAAAATGGGAAATCAGATTTAAAATAAAATCAAAGCCAGGTATCTCACTAGATTCTGCTTTCTGTGACCTTTTCTGTGATGTTAGGTGTCCCAGCTGGTCAGTCAGCATGGGGTGTGAGCCAGCAGTGAGCACTGGAATCAGAGGGGAATTCAGGGTGTGCAGAGGAAACGGAGCATGTGAGCAGTTCATGGGAGAAAAAAGCTGGAGCTGTTTTGGTGGGTGCATATGGCCATGTGGGTTTCCCTAGTTCCAGTTCTTGTGCAACAGTGTTTATATTTACATACATTTAACAGCTAGCCTTTTGAAAATAATAAACCAAACCATGAAGCAAAAGGTTGACTCATTGTTTTGAGTTCTTCATGCTGGCCAAGATCCCACCTATTTTTTCTAAACAGAAAGTAATGGCCTTCTAGGGCTTGACTGAATGCTACTGCAATAGGCACATGGCCTTTCTCTGCCCTTCTCCTGCCAGACTATAAAAGCTGAATCAGTTTAATACATGCTGCCACAGGCTATTTATATTTTGCATTTGTTCAAAACAAGAAGTCACAGTTGTGTAGAGTAACTGCTAAAAACAAAACCAAAAAATTCCTGTATTAAGACACATTATATATTGAACTTAGGCTTCCACCATTCAATTTACAATTCAACAGCCAAAATATATAACAACAACCTCTGTGATGGGAATTGATTTCCATATGATGGGTTTTATGGAGCAGTAAAAATTACACTACTTGGGTAATCCAACGCAGCCATCCATGGTGCTCACTTTTGCTCTGCAGAGCCCATATACTGCTCACAGCATACTATGTTAACAGATAAGAAAATGCCAGCTAAATAAATGTCATTTTTTCAGTGTCTCACTTTGGTGTGTTCTAGTGTTTGCAGTCTTCAGTCTGGTCACAGTTTACATTGTCGAGCTTTAAATGGAGGTTATCTTGACAAAAGCCTTTTTAAGTCTGAGAGTTTCCATTTTTGTGTTGAAATACCATATGTCATCCTCAGACTTCATATATTCTTTCATTCTAATTGACAGCAGACAAACTTTGATCAAACACTGGGCACTGAAGTTACATTTTCTCTGTGCTGTGTGCTAAAGATCATTTTGAAAAACTGTCAGTAAATGCCTGACAGCTTTGTTTCTACTCGGTAATCAAAGGGCCTGTCTCGTTTTCCAAATGGCTCTGGAAAAAGTTACACCTTTTTTGCCAAATTTATGCCTTATTACTCCTGGTGTTTAAAATAGTCTTTGTTCTGTAAGAAGGAAACCAGTTCCAATTATTGGTGAGGGAGGAGTATTGAGTGGAGTGGAGTGGAGTGGATATTCCTGTACTTATTTTAAGTAGATTTACTTCATTTCTCATGAAAGAAGCCTGCCTATAGGCAAGGTATAGGTAAACAACTTTCCAACAGTTGAGCTAGGCAATAAGCATCTCGTGTGAATACCTGCCAGAAGGTAGCAACTGGAAAAGGCAGAGCAATATTTCTCTGAATTGCAATATTTGTTCTGAATTGCTATATTCTCAAACCCTTGCTGCTATTAAAAGTAGGTCATTGTTACGATTTTGAAGTGAACTGTGGTGCTTCCAATGCCCTGTGTTATGTCCTATTTACAGTTTGGTGTGGATTTACCGTGGGGCTGTTGAGAGCTGTGCCCTGTATGGTAAGTTGTAACGAGAGAGAATCTGCTTCTCAAAATACCCTTCACATGGAGAAGATACTGCTAGTGGATTGGGAAGGAATACAGTGAATGATGCTTCCAAATTGCATTTCATCTACAGAGGCAGTGGAAAGCAATGCTAGGAAAGACCAAAAGTCATTTCAGAACAGTCTTGCCCTGTATGGAGTCAGTGCAAGAAAGCATTTCAACATACAGTAAATTTTAAGCACCTTAAGAAAGTGATTAAGGATGTTATTTAATGCTGTCCTGAGTCAGGACTAATATCTGTTCATTTAAATAAAATCAAAAATTCTGTAAGCTCAGAGAAAATGCAAAAGTGAAGGCAAACACCAGTTTGATAAAAGATCTACAGCCCAGGCAGCCTTCCAGAGGGCAGACATTCTCAAATGTCACTGGAGTTAAGAGATGGAAAATATTTCCTGGATGCACCAGCTCTCTATCTGAGTTAGCCAGCTCTGGGAAAAGCTGGGCTTTTTTGCAGCAGCAGCTGGGGGAAAATAACTATATCTATGGAGCAGATAAACGCAAATGCAAACATATATTTGTATCTTTTAGAAAATTTAGAGACTTGAACCAGAATAGCAGTTACTGAAATTGCTACAAATGCAGCTCAGTGTGCTGAGTTCAGTGAAGTTACATACAGCTAATCTTGTAAGCAGCAGGGTAGCTACCTACCATCATTCCATGAAAATGTTGGAGGGGAATGTAAGGTCTGCTTAGCTTGGTTTTTAGCCACAGGATAATGTATTTCCATTTACTCTGCTGTGCTTTACCTGTCTGATATTTTATTCGTTTCAATAGGTTTGTGCTCCTTAAGCTTGCTCATGTGCTTCAAAATATACGCTTATCTGGTTCTCTTGGTCTATATTTGCTTTACTAATAAGTGCTGGATACTGGTACTAATGCCATCACTGAAATAAGTTTGATCTCATGAGTACTGGATGATGTTGAAATAGTGATACTGAATGAATGCGTTTGCTACTATTGTCTTTTCTGGAAAAAAAAAAATCTTTCTAATGTCCCAGTTGAGTTGTTTTACTAAGGTCTATCTGTATAGTTCTCCCTATCTGTTGTTTAAAATATATCAAAATAACAACACCATAGAAAATTAATAAACTACAATCTTTTCATGTTTGTTTTTCCTACTAATAGTCTCGACATACAGGTTTTATTTGCAGCTTGTTTAACAAAGTCAAACTCTGTTCAGATAAAAATTCCCCCATGTAAAATTTTCAGCTCCCCTGCAACAGCCTAGGGAGGCAGAAAAGGCAGTTCCATAATCTTTGCTGGCCTGAAGCACTTGATTCCTGACTACTAGGCAATTTGTTCACTCTTCTAGCTCAAATACGCAAAAGGGTGAGTAAGCAATAAGCCATTTCAAATCAATCCATCTGGCGGTAGGTAAAATAGCTATAATGAACAGCATGTTTACAGAGCACATTTCCTACTCAGTCTAGTCATTTGCAGGATTCAGGCCACGGATGTCACAGGTTGTCTCAGAAGCACTGGATGCGAGGAGATGAGTGGATGTGAAAGGGGACTTTGAGGATAATTTATGATGATGGATGTTTGCTGTTTACGCGTACTTCATTAGCGAAGTCAGCCCAGCTGGCGCTGTTGGGACTCCTCTGCTCTCCCTGCTGCTGCTGGCCACTTCCTCTGAGTTCACAGGTGAGTGAACACAAACACATGCTTCTGAATGTATGATTTGTTCAATGATGATGTTGTGGTTTAACCCCAGCCAGCAACTGAGCCCTGCTCAGCCGCTCACTCGCTCACCTCTGGTGAGATCAGGGGGAGAATCAGAAGGTAACAGCTTGAAAGACAGTTTAATAGGGAAAGCAAAAAACACAGAGGAGCAAAGCAAAAAAGGAATTAATTCACTGCTTCCCATGGGCTGGCAGGTGTTCATCCTTACAGGAGAGCAGGGCTCCATCATACATAACAGCGACTTGGAAGATGAATGCCATTGCTCTGAATGTCCCCTGCTTCCTCCTTCTTTCCCCAGATTGATATACTGAGCATGATGCCATATGGTGTGAAAAATCCCTGTGTTCAGCTGGGGTAGGCTGTCCCAACTGTGTCCCCTCCCAGCTCCTTGTGCACCCCTAGCCCTCTCTCTGGAGGGGTGGGGTGAGAAGCAGAAAAGGCCTTGATGCTGTGTGATCATTGATCAACAACAGCTACAACATCCCTGTGTTGTCAGCACTGAGAAAATTAACTCTATTCCAGCCAAAAGCAGCAGAGATGACTGAGGAAGGTGTGAGGCATCTCTAATGGACCTCTTAGAATTTCCCATTCTCTATAGAGGCTGAAAGGGATATATTGTAGTACTTCCCTCCTCTGCAGGCACAGCAAACACACAGTCTACGAAGTTTCTGTTTTAAATATGGCAATTTTATTTTGACTTGAGATACTCTGGGATCTAACAAGATCCCGAATTCACCCCAACGTGAGAAGCTTTGTGTTTGTCTCAGCCAATGCTATCAGCATAATGTCCTGGTATTATGAATCTGCATTGCTTTGATGGGACCACAAGTCTTACTAAATAACAGCAGGATTTGGCTTTGTGTATGAAAAATTATTAGGTGAATCAGTAGTAGCAGCAAAAGCAACTGAATAGCTGTCTGAAAAGTGAAAACATGAAGTGCTTTTCAATGATCCTGAATACAACAGCTAAAAATCACACCAAGCTAACAGTTGCACTACAATTTTGGTAGCACACTGGTTAGCAAGGATGAGCCAATTCTTTTGCTTTATGAACAATGAATAACACCAAATTTTTGCAGTTACAATCAAATTCCTTGAGTAAATACAGGTGGAAGTGTTCATACAGGCAGGAAAAACATCATGTACCTCCCGGATTTTTAATGACAGAGGACAGATCATTTTCCTACATTTAGTATGAAGAAAGTAGCTGAGTTGATCCTCACATTTTATTTTGTATTTGTGCATATAGTGTTATTTTATTTTTATTATGGGCCTTGTGAGCAGACAGCTACTTTCTTCTGTGAGTTGTCTCATAGCTTTAAATTGACAGCTCCTGGAGGAGAGAGACAGCATGTGACAAGTGTACAGAATCCAAGATTGATAAGAGTATGCTTTTATTCATTTGAATAACTAAGAAGGAGTAAAGATTGACAGTTCAACCACTCATTAATAAAGACTGACTTTATTCCCATTCATGAAATGGCTAGTCAGATTTTAAAACATGTTTTAAACAATATTATTATTATTACTACTATTATTATTATATTTATATTTAGTACTTTCCCCTCATATGAATGTTTAAAAAAATTACTGTCAACAAACAGAGTTTGAATTAGTCTGAAAACTACCCCCAAATTACTGATCTGTTCCAGTTGTTGGAGCTTTTTGGAAATATCTTTTCTGCTTACAGACTGACAAGAGGCAGGACTTAAATAAATGCTCACTGTAGTTAAACATGTTGCTAAATCTTAGCAGAGCCACGGGGCTAATATATCATTCCAGACAAGAGAGGAACAAACTAGGTTATGTTACTTTTAATTTGTCATGGATGGAGGCCTCTGGCTCACCTTGACTGAATTAAAACATTAATGAAGAGATTAATGCTAGAGTCCCCTGTGAAGGACTTGACAGAGCAGACCCAAGCCTTGTCCCATTGGTTACTGAGGGAATGCAATGCTGACAGTGGCTTTTGTAGGCTACCAGGCTGTAGCTTGTGGGAGAACAGCCTTGACACTCCTGTGGTGGGATGGGCAGGACCAGCTTATGGAAGAGAAAATCACCACACAAACCCAGCCTCAACATGTGTGCAGGGTAAAGGAAGAAATCACACAATCATGTAAAGTCTTTTCTTCTGTTAGCACTATTCCTCTTACAATTCCTTTGATGACCTGTCCAAGCTTTCCCTCCCAAAGCAAGGTTTGGTTAGATTTGAACAGTTTCACACCCATTTCTTTCCTTGATTGCACCGTCAAATGAGATTGATTTGTCAGTTTGTCTATTGTCTGTTCATGTTCTACAACAAGATGTCAATCTCCCAGACCTAAGAAACTCACAGGGTTTTTTTGGCAGTGAGTCACATTTTCAATGGTTTGGCTGTGAAAATCATTGTTCTCATTCTTGTGTTGACTGATTAAGTGAAGGGCAGATAAAGACAATCCCGTTGTTTAAAGAAAACCCACCTCTTGCTTCAGCTGATTGGGTGGAGAGATGGTTTTGTTCCCATAGCAACATTTTGCATCCAAACCTGCAGAAATGAGGCTGGCTACAGGCATTTCAAACATGCTGCCTTTAAAGAGCAAGTTGCACTCTACAATGTGTTTTCATTTTTGCATTTGACAGAATTAATCAGTAAACACCAGAGAAAAAAACCAAAAACAAAACAAAAAAACCCCAACAAACAAACAAACAAAAAATCCCCAAAAAACCAAACCAAACCAAACCAAACAAACAAAAAAAACCAGAAAAAAAAACAAAACAAAAAAAACCCCAGAAAAATCTTTGCATCCACATACGTGAAACTGGAGCCTGGTGATACTAGGTGTGCTCCAGGACACTCCTTGAACTGCTCTTGTAGAGCAGAATGCTCTGTACTATCAGTTTTCTGCACATCAGAACTTTCAGTAAAAAACAGTCAGCCCAAAGCTCAGACGTAAGAGTTCTTTTACTTTCAGTGGACTCAACACCACTGAGCAAGATGTTTGGAGGGAACTGGCTAATGGGCTGAGGAAGAGTAAAACCCATGTGGGAGGTTGTACATCAGAGAGGTGGGGCAGCACTAGGGGATGGGCTGTTGGATTCTTGCAGAAGTGACAGATAGGAGGAAGGAAAAAAAGTCTTTCCCAATACAAGGAGCTGCTGAAGGAAGACACCATTGGATAAAGATTAGAGGATAAAAGTAATTTGTGTTCTAGGTTTTTTCACCCCATAAACATTGATCATACAGTAGCAGGGGTACTTTTTGTGGGAACTGGACTTCAATGACAGAGGAACAAGACAAGGAATGTATTTTGCTTCAGGACTTTTGGTTCATTTGTGAAAAACGGGAAAATAAGGACAGGGCAGAAGAAATTTTTAGTAGTCTTTAGGGAAGATGATCCAAACTGGCCCTACCTCTTTGGCTGCCATCCAGCTGTGTTTCTCTAGACAGACCCTCTCAATCAGCACAAATCTTGTTCAGGCAGAACTGGGAGATTCCATGTATTTATCCAGGATTTCACTTTGGCAGATAAACAGCTCAATGGGACAGTACATGTCAGAAGCATAATGGTTTGGTCCAGGAAAAAATGATTAATTCCTCCAGAAGGACAAACTGCCAACAAATGCACAGATAGAGTCATTGTTAGAGTATTTTAAGAATTGTATGTTTTATTAGTATACAGTGATATTTTATGAGAAATTGCATCACCTTTTCTTCATGTTTGGCTTTGGGCACCGATAAGCAAAGTCTGACATTCAGAATAATGAAAAGTTGGCGTTATTGGCAAATTCCTTAGTGGGAACAAGTTGAGGGGACTATAGCATAGCACCATTTGGCTGGTAATGTTAAATTGTAAAATTACCCAAATATGAGAAGGCAGCAAACTGTTGCCTAAAGCTTTTTGGAGGGAAGGAAATACAGACTGATTGATTTGACAAGTTTTGTGAAGGAAGATACTAAAAAATATGAGTGAAAGTCAGAGGAAATAAGAAGCAGGCGTGTTCATGTTGAATGCCGGTTGCTCTCCAGTTATCCAGACTTCATCTGAGCTGTCCAGCATGGGGTGGAATTTCCACCTGCTGTATTCTGATTAAGTGGCATTATTGCATGTGCCTAAAGCTCTTTGAAGATGAGCAAATTAACATGGCTTTGTCAAAACAAGCTTGAAAATAATTGTACAATTCTCATCGGTCATAATTTTTATTAGAGGGCTTTTTGGAGGAGGAAGTATGTTTTTGTACAGGGTCTGTTCCTGTAGACAGTGGATCAATTCCACCAAATCACGCATTGCTTTGTGTCCAGACTTCCTCTGAAGATGTCTGGTATTGAACAAGCATGATAAGTGGGCTAAAACTGTAAGAGAAAAAGGGACACATGGACTGATGTAAGAGTGAGCATACTGAGGAGGAACATAAAGTTACAGCAGCAGAGGGGCAGGAGAACGTGGGTACCAAGGGCTACGTACAGTCATAACAACTGATAAGAACCAGCAAAAAACCACCACCAAAACCGAAAACACAGTTATGGGATGAAAGAGTGGAAACACAAGCAGTCCTGAGGCCCTGAAATGATGTTATCTCAGACAAGACAAGACAAGACAAGTCAGTAAATTCAATTATTTGCTGCTGTTTGGCCAGATGGCCTGGAGTTGTATCAAAAATTCCTACCCATCACATTTCTTGATAGGTCTGGATTCCAAACTTTTCATCTATCTTAAAATGCTTATGTTTTCAAAATAAAGTGCTGTACTTCATGCAGAGGTCAGCAGTGCAAGAAGGAGACAGAGGTGTTAAAAGAAAGTAATTTAAAAACATGCACTGAGGTGAGTTATCTAACACAGCTTTGGACATCAGGATCCATGTCCAGGGCAAATGGCTCAGCCCTGAATTGAGAAGAGAGAAGCTCTGGCCTTGAGATGGGAACCAGACTTCCACAATCTGTCTTTAGGCATCCTAAGGAGGTTGTTCTCTGAAAGATCTTTTTCAGTTGCTGACCTTGGATAGTTTCTGGCTTATCAGGACATGAAACCTGTTCCAAAGTATTGAAGTCTACTAATGGATAAAAACCAAGGTACCAAGCACTGACGTTTGGAGGACTCTAAGAACCTCATACATGTAATTTTAGCATTGCAACACCTAAATCTCAGGATTTCAACTCTTTTTAATCACACTCCGAGATTTTCTTCAAAAAACAAGTGATTTCAGAGCACATATATTTTCATGAGTGTAACTACAGAGAAAACAAGCTAAACACCCAGAGAAGATTCCCCTATGTCTATGGTCTAAGATTATTGCTGATGTTCTTATTCTTTGTTATTACCCCATTTCACTTATTGGTAAACTAGTCCTTGTATCAAGCGTACACAGTAAAACCTCATGCAAGCAAGACATGTGCAATTCAGGGACAAACGTCTGAAGAAACCTGTTTGAGAGTCTGTCACAAACAGGATGACAGCAGGTACATGAGGGATGTGTCTCAGCATTTTACACTGGGTAGTGGCCAAGAAGAGTTAATGACTGTAGCAGGCAGCATTCTTGAAAACACCACTGGTTTCTGTGCATAGTCATTTACAGTGACTCTGAAAACATCCCACTGTACCTGCAATATGGGCATTTTGACAAAATTCAGAGTTTTTCATTTTCAGGAGACAAAAGAAAGGGAAGATGAAACTTGAGCAAGTGAATAGGAGCACTACTGAAATCTAAACAATCAGACTTGATTGTAGAGCAGAGAGAGCTGAAGCTGGATGGCAGAAGAGAGAGCAGAAGTACCTAACAACCAGGACCAGGAGACACAAATCAACGTGCTAAAAGGAGTACAGCAAATCTTAGCCCACTAGCTGACACTGGCCATAACCAACATAACAAACCACTTGTCATGCACATTCCACTCAAGTGACAACCCCACCATTTTTAGCACCTTAAGGCAACACTGTGCTGAGGGACACCACATACCACAAGATCAAAAGCAGCAATGTTTGACTCAGTACCACAAACATGATGGCTGAAATTTGATGGCTAAGTACTCTTGGCTTGCTGCTCTCCATGACACAAGATTACAAACTTAATACTAATCTGACAGTGAATATTCTCTTGCTTCAGCTAAACTGCTCCTGTCAAACTAAGTTCAAGTGTAAATGTGATGACTGCTTGCCCTAACTTGTCTCTTTTTTATTCGTTATTTATTTATCGTGGTAGAAATTAATTTCTGTGGGTCACTATATGCTCCCAGGACTGAAGTTTCATGAAAAGTTACTTGAAGAGTGTACCAAGACACAGAGAAAACTTGAAATAATGGATTGCCCTAAGATAAGTCATGTCCTTCAGGATCTGAAATGTGTGGTCCTGTCCTCCTGAGACACAGCACAACCTTCTGCTCCATTTCTAGCTGTTCGGCACACAGGCTCACCCGGCGCATGTAATTGGAGATGCAACATGCCAAGATTCACCTCCACACACCCGACAGCAGGAGCCTTGGATTTCTTGAATTTAACATTATTACAGAAAATGTGTAATAATTAACAATGAATACATTTCGAGATCAGATTCTATTTTAACTTCAGAACAGCTTGTAACTTGGGTAGTGTACTACAGCTTTCAGGAAAAGTAAATTGCTGCTGGTATGCGTGTAATTTGCTTCGAGTGAGACTTGTTTCGCTACGAGAAGCTGGAGCACCATGGGGATCGAGCACCAAAAGCAGCGTGGTGCAAATAGCTTCCCACTGTCGAACCTGGCTGAGGCGACCAGCACCTCGGACCATCCATCCATCCACGCCGGCGTCTCCTCGCTCCTCAGAGGTAGAAGCCCCAGCCCTGCCCTGCTCTGACCCGGTCCGGCCAACGCGGCGCTCCGCGGGGGCTCTCCACAGTGCTCCAGGCACCCAGGCGGCGTGACGAGGGGTCGGCCGGAGCCAGGCGCCCTCTCCGCGCCTCTCCTCGGCAGCGGCCCCCGCCTGCCCCCGCTGCCCGGGGCTGGGGTGTCTGGGGTGGCCGGGGAAGGGGCCGGGCTGCGGGGGTGGGTGGGCCCGGCCCCCGCCGCGGCCGCGCTGCCTCGTGGCGGGCGCAGCCGTTGCGCCGCCGCTCAGTGCGGGCAGGCGGGCGGCGCGC
>VZSR01003805.1:1831175-1874930 GCA_013398615.1 Brachypodius melanocephalos | reverse complement strand
GCGGTCCGAGGGGCGCGGTCCCAGGTGCGGGCAAACTTTGCCTCCCCGGGCGGGCCGGGCTCCGGCCGGAGTTGCCATGGATGCCAGTGGCGGCGGAGAGCCGGGGCGGGGAGTCTCCCCGCAGGCCGCCGCCGCTGGCCGCAAACGCGGCTGCGGCAGCATGGGGCGAGCGCCGAGCGCCCCGAGCCGCCCGGGGCTGCGGGGGGGAGCGGCGGCCGTGCGGCGGGGCGGGCGGCCGGGGGCTTCCCCACCGCTATTGTTCCTGCACGGCAGCAGATGATCCCTTGGCTGCGAGATCTCGGGCACGGATAGACTTGGGCGAAGGGAACAGCTCTCCATCCACACTAGGCAGCGGCTAGGGGTGCTGTGTGCAGGCGAACGCAAGCCTCTCATGACTGCCGGAGGCACTGCTAAAAGATGTAGAAAAATAACCCGAAGCTCTTAGCCGAGGAGAGCATGGTACCCAACCAGACCCCACTTTGGAACTGCAACCAAAGGCTATTAAAGTCAGTAGGGATCCTTTCTCTGACGTTAAGCTCCAATCACGATTTTCACTGCTCCTTCCGAAAAGGGAAGCTCCCCTTCTAGGTAGACTTGGGCTGCTTTCTGAAACAGGCTGTAGCAGGATAGTGCCAGTGTAGAAGGCACGTTGTCAAGAGTGAGTCACGTAACTGCTCAGGCTTCTTGTCCCACTGTTGTTCCTGTCTTGCTCCCATTTTGTGTGATCTTCCCAAATTTTATTGTTAAATCCTTACGCCCATTAGCCTAAGTGCTCTGTAGCTTAGACAACTGGAGTAGTAAGACATCTCTCAAAATTCGTGTTAAAAGACACGGGAAACCTCTTCCATCACTTCCTGGTGAATGAGGTGGTTGGAGCCTGGGATCCTCTTCAGCTGTTCTGAGCCACAGGTCCAGGTTGCAAAGGCTGTGCTTGGTTTGGCAGAGCCCAGGGAACACAGAACAAACAAGATGATTTCTTTTTGTTTTGGGAGGAGTCCGCTTAGCTGGACTCCCTAAACCTGATATTGCTAATCTCTTTTACAAATAGCAGTATTTTACACATAGTGTTAATTATTGTGTGTTTATTATATGGTTTGGACAAGCTGGTTAAGAGAAAGCAGATTAATTCTATTCTCTCTTAGTGAATTATGTGGAACAAATGCTGTTTTTGAATTTTATCTTCTTCCACTGCCCATAATAATCCTTTGCTACAAGGAGAGGAAATGCAGATGTGGTCAAGATTTGAAATTAACGGTTTATTAAAAGGCAAAATTACCTTGGGGATTGTGGATATAAGGTATTTGAGCCTTGTTTCTTTTTCATACCTAATTCTGTGGCTGCTCAAGCATTGAATTGGGCTTTGAGTGTTGGTTTATGCTGTCAGCCTGTTTTGTGCTGCATGTTTATGAGCTGTCCGTTGGAGACTGACCTCCATGTGAATTATGGGCCACCTGTGCTAGATTCCTCTGCTGTACACAACTAGAGCACAGCCAAGAGACATTAAACCAAGCTAACTTCAGCTTAAAGCAATACAATTTATAATTCCCAATTTTTAGGCAACACCTTAGCGCTAATGAAGGCTGCATAACAAATCATCTGAGAAAGAAAGTCTCCTTTTAGACAAACGGAGCAAGAAATAAAAAGAAATTGCAGCTCTGACTTTGAATCAGGAGTGCTCTGGTTCTACTTTAGGCATCCCACAGGGCAGCCTTCCTCACCGAGTTCATAGTCCTTAGCATGTCTTGGAAAAACAGTAATCATGTGTGGAACCGACAGTAAAATTAATTTCATTGTCATGGCTCTCTAGGATGGAATGTGAAGCTTCAGTGTTGACTGCTTTGTCTCCTCTTTATTTTCTGCTGTTCTAGAGGATTTTCTACCATTTCCATCTTAACATCCCCTTTTTTTTTGCTTTTATATCTGCCAGAAAGGGAACATAAAACACAGAGAAACCCCTGTTTTACTACTGTTCCCCTGTCAAGTGATTTTATGGCCAACAAGAGGAAGCCTAACATTTGAGACCCTTCTGATTTGCTGTCCCTAAATGCAGTTTTTGTTTCAATGATTGCTTCAAAAGTAAGTAAGTAAATAAATAAAAGCTGGGCCACTGAGTTGGAAAGCTCAAGCTCTTGCATGGGATTTAGTATGGGTCAAAAACTTTGTTTTAAATCTGCACTTTCCATTTGGTTCATATTTTCAAATGCCATCTGTGCTCATAAAGGAGCAGTAAGTAAAAGAGTTGTTTTGGGTGCCTCATTAACATAACAAAAACCTGGCGTTTGTGGCTGGAGACATGAAATAATGTCCTTTCATATTCTGTTTGGAATGTACTGAATTTCAAATGTAATGCAGAGAAAATGGATCTGTGAAGAAGGGTGGAATCAGTGAAGTGTTGGTGTCTTGGGGGAGCTGCTCTTGAGTTGTGTGGATAGGGTGGACTTTCCCAGATGAGCTGATCTCCCTGAGGAGCCTGCCTGCTCCCGGCTCTTCAGTCACTGAAGTGGGATGAGGTCCTTCAGGCGTTGGTGACCTGAGGCCAGCAGTGGCATGCAGAGGCTGGCAGTCCTTCAAGAGTGACACAGCGATGCTTTGTGCAGCACCCTCTGCACTTTTGCTGCCAGGTCCAGAAGCACATCTTAGGCTGACAACCCTCCATGTGTTCCTCAGGTTCTTGTCATAGTCTGTGGAGGAAAGCAGAGCAGTCCAGGCTAAGTGAGATCTGTATTGTGAGGTTTGTATTGGGGCTGTGCAGCATGCACAGAGAGCAGCATGGACAGGGAAGGATCACAGGCTCTGCTAGCCTGCTCCTTTCAAGATTTTCTGCTGTGTCTGGAGCTTAGCTCAACAGGTCTTACTGAGTGCCTGCCTCTGCTTACCACCCCTTCTGGCTCCTCCAGCTACTTATGTCCAACCTGATCTTCACAAAGGGAGCACTTTCTAAAATCCTTGGAGTACTAGTGAGGTCATTGACTAGTAATTATCCTAACACCATATTTGAGATGCTTTATGGGAGTTTGATCTTTCCAGACAGAGTCCTCCCCTTTCCTTGTCTCTACGCACTCTTTTCAGACTTCAGAAATGTGATAGCTCTGTGTACAGATCTTCCTGGCCACCACTGCTACCCTTGCTCTTCAAGTTATTCAAAATAGAAATGACATAGCATAGACATGTTCAAGTACTTTGGTGCTTGTATGAACCCTGTTGTGTAATAGTGTCAGCTGAGGCTGGTCCACTTGATTTCATTCCACATGAAAGATCTGATTCTTTTTCTTCTATATGCTCCTCTTCTCACTTAGTTTCTGATTAGTAAAATACTAATGCATATATAAGCAGGAGGAAAATCCCTGAGGTTGTTTTCCTGTTTTTGCATACCTCCTCCTTCCTAGTCATTCAGATATGTAGACTGGCATTGTAGTTAATGGAGACAAGCTATTAGATATGGCAGGAATGTGGTGATGGAGAGGACAGACTACATTTCCAGGTAACAGATGGAAAGCCAGTTCTCCAGGCCTCAACAGTCTTGTTCCTTTGGATTTGTTCTTCTCAGTTTCTCATGCCAGATGACCTACCTGTCCTAATTGACTGTATTAGGAGTTAATTTATTCCATCTCAGCAGTCTCTCACCAGATCACTGAAGTACATATTAGGTATAAATTTTCACTTATGTCTGCTTATATTATCTCTCTGAATATCAGCTCTGTGTACCTTGTTAATTTTCACTAGGGTAAACAAATTCACATGTCAAATACTGCCAGTGATATTTCTTCAGGCAAGGTGCACCTACACTTGGAAATTAATGAAAATCAAATAAATCAACAAGAAATTAGTCGTTAGGAATAACAAAAAGAAGAAATTGGTATGAGCAGAATATACTGAAAATCCAGGCTGGGCTAAACAAAGTCTGTAATGAAGATGAAATTGTGTGCTACTTCTGTTCTTATTATGTATCGTTTAATACTCTTAGATGGGTTTGGACTTTGATACTCAATAATCACTAACTACTCTTGCAAGTACTTATGGGGAGGGAAAGGAAACAGTCTGGCTTATTAATGTTCTGTTTAATTATAGAGTACTGAGGAGGGACAGATATACCTTGCCAGGTACAGAACAGTGCTTGCTCTAAAATTTATTCATCAGGTGTTTGAGCAGAATGAAAGCTTTATTTTTACTGAGTTGTCATTGTCTGGTCTTTACAATTTGTTGGGAAAAACCTGGGACAATTTGTGCTAAAGGGAGAGAGTGGCACTGTGGCTCTGCTGGGGAAGAAGCATGCCCTTTTGTAATATTTATCTGCTCAGAAATTGTCTTCAAATAGTATATAATAGTGTCAGTCAAAGACTAATTTTCAGGGTTGAGGTAATACAGAGATTTTCCTTTTCAGCTATTTTAGAGGCTCTACTATTTTGACTACCCTCAGGGAATATGAAATGTGTTAGCAGCTAAATCCATGACAACAGATAACTTACTTAAGCATTGGATTTAGCCAAGGTAACGTGCAGTCAATTTAACTGGCTAAGACACAGGCCACCCTGGCATGAGGGAGCACTGAATAAATCCTGTCTCCAAACACAGCAGAGTGTCAGCTCTAAAAGGGGGCTCTTGCCTTCGGGAGGAGCAGGACAAACAAACAGTTATTTCTTCTACAGTTGGGCATGCTGTGACAGGAGTGAATTTAAGTGGCTTTTCATGAATTTGTAGTGAATTTAGGTGCCTGCAGGTGTTTAAGTGCCTAAAAGATCTCATGATGTGCATGAGAATTTCAGTGCGACATCAGCATTGGTTTTGAAGGACTAGAGAGGATTTCCTGCCTTTACCTCAAGTGTTCCGCTTTGCTAAGGAGTTCGTCTTTCCCATCACTGCTTCTGCTGTGATTTTTTTGAATTGTCAATGGGATTTATGTATCAAAGTCCCTGGGTTCACTTTTTAAAATGGCATGTAAATGACTGATGTGCTTTCAACTGTCTTTCTGACTGGTCGTATTTTCATCTGCCACCTCTGTTGATAAGCAGAGAGGAGAGCAAGGCATAAGTTTCATGAGGAGGAAGAATTAGAAAGTGACTGATTCTTCAGTCTCTGTCAGCAAGAGAACTGGGGCCATCAAATGAAACCATCAGGCCCCTCAAGTTCAGAGCAGAGGAATGGGCTCTGCATTTAGCTGTGAGATTCCTAGCCACTGGATGTTGGGGGGAGCACGAGTTTCTGTGGATTAAAATTCCCATGGAATATGCCCCTGAGGATAAAATGAACACTGCTGGCTCAAAAACCCTTTGACCTGCAGATCTCCAGCAGCTGGGAAGTATTCTGGGGAGCAGCATTACATAGTTATTCTACTCATGGGCATCTTCCCAATACATCCGCTGTTGGCCACTGTTACAGCCACGATACAGGCATGGATTTCATATGAACCACTATGTTCCTTACCATCTAGCAACACAGAACTGAGCTTTATTTTCTGCTGAGCTTGCTTGTGAGATACTGAACCTGTTAGTCACACCCTTGATTAAGCGTATCAGCTGAGAAAAGTTGCGTGAGTCTATGTTGTCTCAGAGAACATGTGCATAATTTGAGATTGAAATAGTGAGAAAAGAAATGGAGGAAGGCTAAGATGTCTTAAACATGTTGACTTTGCTGAACTAAACCCAGAAAGATTTCATTAAAGTAAATTCTTTTGTTCAAGATTGCCATTCAGGGCAGGGGTAAGTCAGAATGGCTGGTTGCAGGTTTGTTGAAAGCTTGCCTGTGCCAGGATGAACATTTCCATTTCCTCTTGTTCTGAGGAGGAGACCAAGCACTTTCTAACAGAAAAGACACAGAGAAGGGCCAGTTAACATCTCTTCCTCTATATATTCTCCACTTCTAGAATGTTGTGCTACTGACAAGACAATTAAATCTTAACTTTAAGAAACATATATGAAAAACATAGGCATGGGGAAAAAAGGGAGAAATGAGCTGGTCGAAGAGTGAGTAAAACTTCTAAAAGCCTTTGATAGTCTCCAGTTGCAAGGTAAAAAATGGCTTAAGCTCCCCTTTTGTGCCTTGCTACAACATCTGTGCATATCTTGACAGATCTCACCAGGCTTCAGAACCTTTAAAATCAGGACAGTGGCTCTTTGGTCACTGTTTTCCTTCTGAGCAATTAATCTTACACCATTGTATTTAATGTAATTGAACCTGACCTTGAATGCCAGAAACCATCATAAAAGGAACTGCTTCGCTAGCTCATATTATTCTTATCAGAGCTGTTTTAAATAGAAAATTATGTCTTTATTAAAAAAAAAAAACCACAACAACAAAAAACAAAGGCGAGAAAATATATTTCTGAGGAAAATACTATTATCCCAATAAAAAAAAAACTTCTATTTAGAAAAGAAAAGAAAAAAAAGGAAAAAAAAAAAAAAAAGAAAAAAAGGCTTAAATCTCTTTATTCTCATTGAGAAATCAAAATCTTTTCCAGGAGAAAAAGAAATCATTTTTCCCCTGCAGCAATACAGTATTAATACTTGATTGTTTGATTCAGATATTCTACTTTTTGTCTTTTTATTTGTAAATCAGTTAATTTTTTGGGTTTGAGGTTTTTTGTTATTGTGGTTGGTTTGTTGATTTGTTTGTTTGTTAATCTTGGACATTTGCTAAAATACAATTATTCATACCAGTAGTCAAATTTGCAAGTCTCCTAGTAGTTCTCCATTCTTTTCATGTATTCTAAAAACTGGTTTTTTACGTGTTCTCTTTGTCTTTTCCAGCTCATTTCTGGACAGATGACTAAACACACTTTTAATGCATTTCAATTATCTTACTTTTTGTTAGGATATACTTTCAGGTAACACAATTAATTAAAACTCCATTAACTGTTTAAAAAGGACATATCCCCTGGTGGCAAACCTTTGGTACTGGCCTACTTCAGTTAATGAGAGTAAATGGATGTATGATAAATATTGACTTGCTCAAAAATAAAGGGGATTTTTTATTCCTTTGCTTGCTTTTTCTGTTTAAGCCTGAAGAGATATACTTTCCATTGCTTTTTTACCACATACATTCAATCTATTTGGATCTTCTTGAGATTAGAGCCTGTTTCACAAATAGTGTGGCCAGCAGGACTAGGGCAGTAATTGTCCCTCTGTAATGAGCATTGGTGAGGGCACACCTCAGATCCTGTGTCCAGTTCTGGGCCCCTCACTGCAAGGAATACATGGAATACACTGAGGTGCTGAAATGCCCACAGAAGGCAACAGAGCTGGTGAAAGGTCAGGAGAGTGAGTCCAGGAGAGTGGCTGAGGGAGCTGAGGGTGTTTGACCTGGGGAAAAGGATGCTTGAGAGGGAACCTCATCACTCTCTACAACCATCTAAAAGAGGCTGTAGCCAGGTGGGGGTCAGCCTCTCCTTCCAGGCAACCAACAACAGGACAAGAAGACAGAGCCTCAAGCTGCACCAGAGGAGGTTCAGATTGGATATCATGAAGAATTTCTTCACTGAAAATGTTGTCAAATATTGGAATGGACTGCCCAGGGAAGCGGTACCTGGAGGTGTTCAACAATCGACTGGACGTGGCACTAGTGATCTAGTTAAGTTGGCGTGGAGATGCTTGGGGAAAGGTTGGACTCAATAATCTTTTCTCTTGTCTGTTCACTTCTCTGATGTTGAAAGCAGGGCTGATTGTTGAGGCTTTCAATGCCACTTGCTGCTGCCAAGTCAACTACTTGTCTGGGCAAACTGTGCTTTTGTGGCTTGCAGAACACCTGCACAGGAGAGCAGCTGAGCATGAGACTAAGTGAGGGAAAGGAGCAGGGAAAAGGTCCTTCTGAACGGTGATAAATGTTATATTATATTAATAGATTTCATTTTTTTTAATTACTGGGGGAAAGTGTAGCCAGAGAGCTTTCTAGGCTGCAATCCTGAGTTCTGCCATTGCAGAAACTGGGTGTGAAGAATCAAATATCCCTAGCCTTGGGTGATAATAGAAGCCTCAGTTTTCTGATATTTAGCATTGGTTCTTTAAATGTGTGATTCAAGAGGGTTTTTTTTATCCAAGAGTAGTTTTTAACTTAGTCCTACATCAGGTGACTTGTTTCAAATACTGTTTTCAGATACTAAAAAGTAGGAGTGCAGATATAGCAAGCAGGAATGTGTATCTACATATATAATACTCAGGTAATTCATGCATGTTGAGACAAAAATAACAGATTTATATCCTAATACATTGGTATACCTGTTCTAGGGGTGGGACTGAGTAGTCAAGACTTTTGTACTTGGCACCTCTGCAGACTACAGAAATTGAATAACTGAAGAAAAAGGTGAAGTTAGTTTTATTCAGTACTCTCTTACAGAAATACAGCATTGGTGGAGAATAAAGGAATCTGAAGTCCCTGGTAATAGATAGTAATCTAATGTAAATCCCCAGGCAAGTTAAGTTAATGTATTCTCGGCATGGTGCCTGGAGTAGGATGGGGGGGAGGAATGGGAAGGGATGAATCAGCTCTGATGTTTTGCAAGATCCTGCCTTCTAGTTCAATATTGTCTTGTTTTCTTTGCCTAAATTTATTCCTGACAGGTGGTGACAGAATGTTTTCATTAAAGAAAAGTTTCCTAGAATTGCAGAAATCATATAAAGTCTCCAGTGGCAAACTAGCATTCAGACTTAAAAGTGGCAATATTCTCTTTGCCAGCTCTTAAAAGCTTTGAAATTCCTCATTGCTGCCTAAAATCCCTTTTTTTCCCTGGGCCCCATTATCCAGCAGTGCAAGGCAGAGAGCACAGAAGTGCAACTCCTGCTGCTGACCCGTGCACGGAGGGGGAGCAGCTGCCTGCAAGGAGTCCTGAGCAGCTGCCGTCAGATTGAACCTTGTCCCTGACACTGCAGCCCCAGGTGGGCTCGGGGCAGTGCCAGCATGTGTCCTGAACTACTTTTGCACTGCTTGATGTTGAATTACGGATCCCCTATGACATTCTTTCGCTAGAGCCTCTCAGGTATGGGTATACAGTTTTAGAACTGCTGTCAAGAGAGGGCAATCTGGTGCTTTGACAAGCTGGGCATAGGAAACAGTGCTGTAAGAACGCTGCTGTAAGAATAACACAGATTATTTATCAGCACTTACAAAGGGTGCTTGTCCCTCCCTTGTGCACAGCTGGTGGAGCCGGAGTAGATCCCGGAGTAGGTCCCACAACTGTTTGGGTGAGGGGTAGCTGTGCCTCACTTTGTATGTCCTTGAGAGCCCGTGGCTCAAGTTTATTGGAACCTGCCCTGCCTGCTCCAGTTTCCCAGTTGTGGTTCCTCAGTGAATTTGGATTAGAATGTGGGATCACTGTTAGACCATGACTGCAGAGACAGATGAAAAAAGACTATCTGTACCTGAGAAGTCAACCAGAGAGCTCCTGTTTCCAGCTCTAGGTCCAGGAACTGTGTGTGGACCAGGTTTCCATGGGTGAGGTGGGACAGGGGAGAGGAAGAGGAGCTGCCAGATGAACCAACTACTGGTGTCATTATTCTCAGCAATGCTGAGCACAGTGGAGGTGGTTTGTGAGTGCTGGTTCTGGTGTGCTGATCCACCACCTCCAGAATAGCCTGCCTGTAACAAGTGCCCAGGTGTTCAGGCTGGGTTTTCTGTTCTCTGTGATAACTATATTTAGACAGAATACAATTTAGAAATGGAAGACACAAATCACTGAATCAGAGGGAATCATAGCATTGAATCAAACAAAGAAGAAGTAATACTTTGCCCAGGCGGTTTACTTGTTTCTTGCTTCTGGGGTCCATTTTGATTTCATAAGTACATTTTCTTCCTTGGCACTGCTTCTGTAGGAATTCTTAAAGTATGTATGTGTTCTTAGTATTTTTGCTGTGCTTGAGATCATACTCATTTGAATGGTTCAGTCTCCTGGGCCTATATAGCAGTCCTGCTGCTCCACAGGACAGATTTTGGCAAACAGCTTTGAGATGTTAACAAGGGCGGTGGAAGAGGAGAGATATTCACCACATGGCTGAGTGTGCATTAAAAAGCCCTTGCCTTGATATAACTTACTGCTTGTAGGGCTTCTCATCTTCAGAGTGCTTATAAGCATTCATGAATCCTCATGACACCAGCATGAAGTGATGTAAATATGTATCATCACTACAGTACATGGGAGGGCAAGAGAGAAAATTTTCTTGTGCAGAGACTGCCAGAGAAGCCAAGGGGAAAACCTATAGTTTTAAATGACTGTCTCATCCAAGACAACTGGAAATTGCCTTTCTAAGTTGCTGTGTTGTAAAAGCATACACTTGTGTAGGCACATGCATCAGTGCTCTCCTGAACAAAGAAATGTTCCTTAACTAGTGCTTGGGAAACCAGTGCAGCTTTCAAATAGCTAAATGATTCTGTGGGGAAAAGCTGTGAAATGTTTATATCTATCACTAAGCTTACTAAGTTGTTTTTTTATATAGCTTGCTTAGCAATTCCAGACTTCTCTCATGTGAGTTCTCCTTCCCTATAACTCAGTTTGAAAAGGAGGATGGAGGAGAAGGAAAGGGACAGCACCTTCAGAAGATGTGAGGAGTGGGTCTTGAGTCTCTGGGCAGTAGTTGGGAGGAGAGAATAGTTGAAGGGGGGTGGTTTGGGGCTGAGGATGCCTGGCAGAGCTGTGGTGTGAAAATTCAGCCACTGGAGGAAGCGTTGCTGGGACCTTCAGGGACTCCTCTGCTAGTTCTGCTGGAGCATCCTTTCCTGGTCACTGTAAGTTCTGGTCTCTGCCCTGTCCTACTGCTTGTTATTGTCACACTTTGCAGCCAATGCCATTTCAGTGTAATTCTACCCTTGCTGCATCCACCTCCTCCCATCTGTATTTGTTCTCTGCTCCTAGCAGCTCCTTGGCAACCTGCCACATGAGATATAATCTGCAGCCTCACATAGAGAATTACTGTACTCTGACCTCCACTGTATTGCAAACTACTTCTGCTTCACAGGACTTAATCCTGCAAAGAGCTAAACTCAACTTCAACCAGGCACCCCTATGGAAACAGTCTTCCCACGGGTGGATTTATGGTTTAGAGCAATGCATGTGTGGAAATATATTGACCACTAAAGGGCAGAAATCAGGATGATGAATTAAGTTTTTCAAGGGAAGTCTGTAAACTAATTCTAGCTGTATAAAATAACTTTCTTTTTGGAGGTGATTATCTTCTTTCATGAATAAAAAGCTAAGGTAAAAATGAAAACCTAGTCAGGATTAGTAATAGAAACAGCATAAACTATTTCTTTTACTGGTAGCACTAATATTTTCTGATCAGCTTTCAGTGAACATAATCCAAGACTTTTATATATGTATATTTGTAGAGCATAAATCTAGAGATTCATGTGGAGTAATATCTTGTAAGACAAATACTTAGGTATACTGAAGAACTAGGACACAGATAATTACATTTCTGATTAAATTAAATATCTGCATATTGGAGTATCCATGAAACAACCCTTCTGAGGCATTTTAAATACCATAAAACTCACTAGCTGTATCCCTGCTGATTCTGATGTACATTTCTACTCCTCTGAACTCTGCAGCCTGACACCTCAGTTTGTTCAAAGGCTGATCAGGGTAATTTGCTCTCAGTAACATTGTTTCAGAAGCTACCATTTTTCCTGTACCTTAGGTGGCTCCATGATAACTATTTCTGTGGGCATTTCCCTTTCTGCTCTCCTTCCAAAGGACGTGCTCCCACAGATCTGCCTCCCACCTTCAATCATACTGCTGTCTTCTTGGGGTGCATCCACCAGTGCTGCATCCTTTCAGAATTACCTTCAAGCTCTATGACTGGCTTCTTCAGCTCTGGTCCCCATCTCCTGCTATCTGAAGTTAGTGTAGTTCTTCCCTATTTCTTCATGGCTTACTCTCTGGTCCCCTTCTCTGGCTTTCACTGCTGCTGCATGTTCTCTGCAGTCAGTGGGCTGAGGCAGATGTTTTCTTCCCCCTCTCTTACACTGCACCCCACTTTCCCACTTCTTTCCTGGAAGGCCCCTCAGAGCCATCACCTTTGCATGGCATTGCCTTGTGAATAGGACTTTGGGTACAGGTCTCTCTCAGCTGTCTCATATTGCTAGGATGCTCTTAAGATAATGAGATGTGAAAGAGGGACAAAAATTATACAAAAGGCAGGATTAATGTATCCCCCATCTTTCTGAAAACAATGGGGCAGGTGTTGTCCCAGTTTTGATAAATGCTATATTTGAGAATTGTCTCTTAGTCAGGGGTACAAGCTGCTACCCAGGGACAAGACTCCTGTGATGCTTTGGCAGTTGTGAACATTCCTGTGCTCTCTGTGGGTGCTTCTCAAGAAGATGGTCTGGTCAATGAGTAAAATGTTTGGTTTTCCCTCAGATTTTGGTTGTGTGTCTTAGAGTGAGTCTATTGCCTCACAAGTACTGTTGTGTACTTCTGTGTTTGGGGTAAACACATGGGATTGAATTCATATTGAGAGCTTCTGTGTAGTCCTCAGCAGTATCTAGAAAAGGAGGTATGTGAACTCGCATGCTGAACTTACTCTGTTTAAGTATCCTGCGTTGCTACAACAGACTAAGACTTAGCATCTGTGTGTCACATTTTTGTAGTGTCCATTTAAACCAATTGAGCTGTGTAAGATTTGCCTTCTGCACTTTCCCTCTTGCTGAAAACAAGTGATGATTTGTGCCCAGTGTAAGTTAGACATGAGTAAAACATTGTTCAGCTAAGTAGCTTGAATAATGTAACAAAATGGTGCCATTTTGCATTCCTATTTGGAGCACAGAAAATCAGTCTGCTTCCAGAGCTGGAGTCCTACCACTGGATTTGTGGGTTTCTAGAAGTTTCTGACTTAAAGCTGAGTTTACCTTATAGTTACCATAATCATGCTATCCAGCCACGAGCATGTGACCTGCCCAGATTATGTTCAGGAATTACATTGTGGAAATACAGACAGGTCTGTTTAATGAGGTACAAAAGCTGTTTTGCATGAAATGTATAAACTTCAGTTATCCATGAGACACAAAGGACAAAGGATAATTTTGATAATCAAGCTTTCCAAATATGGCAGGAATATTCAATATGATGAGCATTAAGAACCATGACCTCATCTGGGATGACACGAAGCTTGTATAATTGAAGTGCTTCTGTACTGGATGCAAAGGATTAATAGTATTTAATGTTTGGGCTCCAGTTCGGTAACTGCTCTTATTATCCAAACCAAAAATATCTGTAAAAGTCAAGTGGGTCCAAGAGCTTCTCACTGCCACTGGTAGTCTTCAGTTAGCTATGACTGGGGGCAGAAAAGGAGAATTTGGTAGCCTACTTCCTAGTAAAGTCACTGTGCCATCTTTCCACAGTGTACTTGCAGACTTAAAAAAAAAGAAAAAAAGGTCTTGCTTTCTCTAAAAGTTGTATTTTAAAGTTTTAAAGATAAATGCTTCTGTTTTTTCTTAAGGTTTGAAGCTCAGAATGTTTTGGAATATTTCCCTTGCTGATTTGGAGAAAAATCCCACTTCATTTGAATTAATTACTGCTCCAGTGGTGATATTTGAAATAAGGACTATCTTGGATGATCAAAATAGGAAAAAAAGACTAAGACTCATTATATGAACCTTACTGGTAGAATCTTATTAACTTATTAACTCTAAATGCTGATATTCACATCTTCATCCATCCTCTTGTCTCCCACTATTGCTGTCTTCTGGTTTTTAAATGCATGGAAGCTTTTTCTGCCAACTGCAGTTGAAATAAGCTTCCCATTACCTTGCCAGAATGGTAGGGATCAGCTCAAAATCATCTGAATCACTACACTCTGATGGGATCTGTGTTTACATTCTTGGTATGAGGTAGCCTATTCTCCCATTTGAAATGTAAGTAAGGTAACAGTAAGTGAGAAGATCCTCATGTAGATATGCATGAACAGTTGTGCTGTCTCTCCAGCTGTTTCACTTAACTGCTTTGCATGGTGCCAGACTGTGTATTGAGTGTGTCTTCTGCTCCATGGGCAGAATGAATAGATGAGTCCAAGGAGATGCATCAATGAATAGATGTTGTTTGTCTGTCAACACCCAGCCTGGGTCAATTCACTGGCAATTGCATGTTCTGAAGTCAGATGTAGTCTGGCATTGGTTCATCATTCTACCATGCAGTTAACTTGGAAAGGGGTCTCTGGGTTGTCCATCACCTCACTGACTTTTTGAACACTTTGCTCCATTGGTTGAAAGAGTGACAGTGCAAGGTAACTACTGGGATGTAAAACTAGATCAAAAGTACCCATAAGAAAGAAAATATCTAAAGCTGAGCTCAGGTAGTTCAGCTGCCTCTCCCTAATGTGTTCTTCTGCATAGCATGTGGTACTGGAGGTGGGTGAGGACTGCAAAAATAACAGTGGTTTAAAGATCTTGCATTGTTCATAGTAAAGGACTGCCTGAAAGCTGAGGAATTCTTTGCAGGGTAAGAGACTGGCTGGATACAGAAGATCAAGGGGGACCTGAACTCATGGCCTTGTTATTTTCAGATCAGTTAGGCTCTTACATGACAACCCAACAGAAGGTTCTGCAGTCAGTGAGCATTTATTTTCTGACCCATTTCTTTTTCTTGTGCTATATAAAACTGGCACTGTACCCTGACACAAAACCAGCAGCTGGTTCTCTGTGCCGATGGGATTTGGAGATTCAGTAGGGTCCTTATCTTTGCATTCAAGAAATTTGTTAAGAAGCACACTCTTCTATTATTCTCTCTCAGACTGATGTAATCTACTTTTTATAGGTGGCTTTATATCCCTTTCACCATTCATTTAAAATGGTGGCCAGGTCTAACATAACAGCAAATCAATAGACACAGGGTATCTCAGTAGTTCATTTTACCATAACCACTAGGAACTTCCTGCAACTCCACTTGCAAACACTGTTTTTATCTCTTTGTCCTGCACATTAGATGTGAACTAGAGAATTAGTTGTTAGAAGTGTCTTTGTTGCCTGTTGTCATGCACAGAAAAAGAGCACAATCCTTACGGTCTTACATGCCAGAGGTTGTATAAAGAGAAGACGGGTCTGGCTGTTACACACACAAACACAAATTTTGAAATGGGAGTTGCAGTGCTTGAACAAAAGTATCTGAGACATTTTGGTTTTCAGAACAAAACTTAGTAACTTCTGAGAAAATAATATGTGTGAAAGTACATATGCCAATGATGTTCACTCTCACTGTATCATTGAGGTTTCTGTGGGATGATTTAATTCACTTAAATTAAAAGTGCGAACTCTATGAGGTTTTTTAGAGCATAGAAATTGTCAGGGAAAATCTTCTCAGGTAATGTTTTAAAGCAGTGCCACCTTATGGTTCATTTCAGATTAGGGTGTTTGGTGTCCTGCCCTTGCAAAACATTGTGTGCATCTGGCTGGGCTCTCTAACTTTCTTAAATGGTCACTGTCTGTGTTTCTGATCAGGGGGATAGTGGACTATACCTTTCACTATCAGGACTAATTACAGAGAAAAAATGGAATTATTAGCTTGCTTCTCAAAGAAGAGCTGTTCCCCCTTTACAATTACCCATCAAATTGCTCTCGCAAGCAAAATATTGTGCTCCAAGCCCATGCCTCCCAGATTCCTTGTATGACTGCCTGAGGCTCCTGTTTGTTCTGAGATATTGCATTCCAAGCTAATGGCACAATCTATCGTCTTGGTAGCTGCAGCCCGTATTCATCATACCTAGTCCTGCAATCCTGTCATTCATGCTGTGGTAATAATTGCTGACTGGCCAAGAGCTTTGAAATTCTGCCATCACTGTTGCTCACCTAAATTGAGGATCCATAAGCAGGGTGGATTTCATGGATCTGATGCAACCATGCATCCAGGGAAGATGATCTTAGAAAAATCCTTGCAGAAAAAATGGGTTCTCTCGGTCTCTTCCTGCTTGTGGCAGGAGTAGCTGCTGTCTGGATGCCAAAAGCTTGTCAGAGCTGCTTGGTTGTGTGGCTGCTCTGAATTCCGTGAGAAGTCAATTACATATTGACGTATGCTCCTGTGTTAATTACAGCTACTGCTGCAGCTTGGTGACCTCTTTTGTCTGCAGTAGCCATAACAGTTTGCAAATAATTCTGGTTAGCCTGTGAGAGAAGTGTCACTAAATTACAGGAGAAAAAAATCCTCGAGATACTTTAATTAAATTTTAGGTTTAAAAGTAGCAGTTTTTTCCAATAACTGCAATGCAGAAGTCCCAGAAGTGGTATTAAGAAATATGGGTTTCTTTGCTGCCCTGCTGAAAGCAGAGAAATCCATTTCTTGTGGAAATTACTATTTGAGCTGGAATGAGAAGTGACACAGGGATGGATGTGTTGGGAGCAGCTGGGACTGATGTTCAGCTGTTACTGCTCTGCTGCTCAGTGCAGTTCACACAACCATCACCACCGCCATCCCAGTGTTAGCCCACCACTGATTGCAATGGGATTAAAATCAACCAGGAGCCATTAGTTAGGTTTTGACTCTCTCTGCTGGACTAGTTTATACATGTACAAACTATTCTTCTTTCTTTCAGGCACATAGACACTACACAGCATATTTACTGAGCATTGTGCAGAGATGGCCAGCCCAGCATGGCTGTTAAATTCCCTCTGATTTCAGCAGCAATCCCATTTATTATAGAAGATAATAAAGCTTAGTAATGAAAATCACATCATTAATATTAGCTTAAATATAGCTGTTGCTATAAATTTATCTTGTTCACAAAGGTGTGTCTGTCAAATCCTGTGGCTACAGAGAATACTGTGGAAACTCAGTTTTCTATGGTCTTGAGCCTTTTCATTCATAGACTTTCAAAAACTAAATTAAACTACTATTTTCTGATTTTACCATGTATCCTATACAGTTCCCATATTTTTTCTTACAGCCTTTGTTCTGTCAAGTATTTTGACAGCTACATGCAGGCTGCCTCATTCAACTTAATTGGGCAACGATATCAAAACCTTAGGATCCTTCACTCTGGTTTTACAAAATACACAGAGAGCTCATCATACTTGGGATCTCCAGTATCTGTCTGATTGGCCTGAAATCAGCATTAGAAGTTTATTACATACATATAAACAGACTGATCCTGGAAATCTGGTTTTCATAGGGAGCTAGGCTAACTAAATCAAGTCAAAAGTATGGAAGTTGCAGCCAATGTAAGATGACAAACATGAAAACTGAGAGAATACGATGATAGAAGAAAATGCAGGTGATGCTACACGAGCTGCCTTGGAATATTGAGTGAAACCGTTCCCGTCACTGCCTTCCATGATTCAAGCAATAGTGCAGCGTTTACTTCTGAATGGCTGAACTTGCAGATTTGGGTCAGGTTCCTCTTGGGAACAGATGGCCACAGCTTTGCTGGCGACAGGTTCAGTACCTGCACCATGCTGAACACCAGCTGAGAGTGAGCACGTTTTGGAACAAATTTACAATGTACCTTCAATTGTCTATTTTCCTAACACTTGAAAAAGCTCTGCTGCTCTGCCTCAGGGCATCCATAGCAACTTTAATACATGGTATTGGTTTATCAGACCTGCCTATGATTTACACTTCTGCTTGACATTGTTTCTGTTTAGTTGCTATTTCCCTTTCATCGTAATAAAGTTTTTTTTCATCAAACAGTGACTGTATGTGTTATACAAAAATGAGAGAACTCACTGACGTGGAACTTAATCATGTTTCTCTGTGCCCTTGATACAATCTTTCAGCAGCATCAACAGTTTCAACAGTGTATTCTCACGAGGGGCTTATTGATGTGACACAAACTACCAGATACCAAAATAATATGTATTTGGGAAAGAAAGTAACTACAACATTTGGAGCAATTCCTGGTAAGTAATTTCAGTCCAGATTGAGGTGACTTCAGACACATACGGTAGGTCATAAAAAACTTCTGAAATATCTAAACATGTCTGTGACTGTGTATAACCTGCTGTGGCAAGCTGGTGTGCTGATTGCTTGGGCCAGATCTCAGAGCTCCCTGCTCCCTGCATGCAAAGGATGGATGCCAGAGCTCCCTGTTCAACTGGGAAACCTTACTCAGCTAAACATTACTCTCAGGTGTATAGTGCTGATCATGTCAAGCAGCACATTTGCATTTATGCACTCTCACACTGCATTATAAGATGAATGGAATGGTTTTACTTCTCCAGTTGTTTGAAGGAAAGGGGTTTAAGTTTTAGGAAAAAAAGTTGACTTCCAAAAATGAGTATATTCTCATTAGAAGTGAGATATTAATGGAGTAATTATTATAGCTTTGTTTTGAAGCCTCATTTGACTCATAATTTTAAGAGTGTGAATTTGTTTTATGTATTTTTGAGACAGCAGTGTTTTATAAACATTTTTCATGGAGACAGAAGGTTAATTTTATAAAGTATTTCTTATCTTTAGCATTATGTTGGTGAATTTGAGAGACAAAGAAAGAAGCTTTTCAAGATTCTGCCAGATTCTTCAATTCCAGGTTTTCTTATATGAAAGAAAACATTTAGGAAGTGTTCAGGATAATACAAGCAGAGAAAGTGGTTTTTTGAATTGCTGCTGAAGAGACTTCCTGTGGCTGTGCAACCTCTAAATTTCAGGAGGGCTTGCAGCTGTAGCAAGACTCATATTGCTTGCAAGGCACCACATTCTACAGGATCTTCTTGTGGTTTTCTTCTATCTTTTCTCTCTCTTCCTATTTTTTCTTATGTCAGAAAGAGGAACCTTTTATCATAGTTGTTTGTTTTAACATTCCCTGGCATCTAAGTATGGTCTCAGGTATAAAACAGCAACACAGTAGTTTTCCAGCCCTCTTGTTGGTGTTTGTGGGCTGACCTTTACTTGCCTCCAGCATCTCTGATTACCAGCCTTGAAGGTTTGCTTACACTTGAATACAAGATCTCAGCACCGCATGTGTATCTGAGTGTTGGTTTATTCCTCTACATTAGAAAATTTCTCAGCTTTGTGTGAGGTGTGGAGACTGAAAACCATGCAATATCTTGCTAGGGCTTTGTACGTCTGCCAAAGCATTGTAGTTTGACAACCAGACTCTGATCTTCTTCTAACTGCACCAGCAGTAAATAACTTGGCTTATTTTTATGCTGTTTACTTTTTAACACATTTGCAGCCTTTGTATTATTTTCACTTTTTTTTACCAGAGGATTGGGTTTTGGAAAGTTATGTCTGTATCGTAAAAAGAGTAATGGTGATTTTCTCATACTTTTTACCTCAAAGGTGCACTAAAATACAAGAATTTGCACAAAGTGATTAAACATGCAACACAGAGAGTGATGTGCTATCCATGCTTCTCATGTGAGGGCATTTTGTTTTAGTTACACCTCTTTGTGCATCCCCCAGAAAATTATTACAAGCTGTGCAGGAAAAGAGGTTCTGCTAATGAGTGTGGGTAATGAATGTTATGTCAGCTTTCATGCTTGCATGGATCCTGCTGCAGGATCAATGTGTGAATCTGGGTGAGGCACTCAGCCTGTGAGGTGGAAGTGTAGGGTCTAAAATGTAATATAATGCATTGCCTTGCAGTTTGTTGTTCAGGGCTCTGCAGTGAGTTCTACCAGGTGAATGCTCATCACCTGGTTTTGTCTTTCTTCAAAGCCGTGCTATGCTTGACAGGAGTGCGATACGATGGAGAGCTTTGGATAGTCGAGCTTTCAGCCTTCTGCTCTGTGGCATCCTTCCAACACGTGCTGCAAGAGAGAAAGAAAAATAATTGTTTATGAGGGAAATCTTACTAGGAGCTGGGCTCCCTGCAAGGAACAGATTAGCCCCATCTCCTTGCAGAAGCCAAGCCTGTCATGTCCTGTACCCTAGATTCTCTGAGTGCAAGTAGACCAAGCTACCACAAGCTCTGCATCCGCGGTTGTGATCAGTCTCATTTGTTCTTGTACATTCAGTTTCCTCAGGTTTAGGTTTTGAATGGCTGTTACACTCTGAATCCAAAGCTTCCAGAAAGCCATGAAGAACCTGATGACTTCAGTGGGCTCTCGAGCTGCTCTTAAATCCTAACTTCACTGCCTCTAAATGATTTGATGAATTTACTTGGAAATGGATAAATCACCAAGATCTCCATGCAAGGTACAACATATGAGTCCTTCTGTTTTACCTGTTTTGAGACTTATTGCCTCCCCTCAGATTAAAGGATGCTATTTTATACCAAAGTTAGTCTATGATGTAACGCTGTAATACAATATTCTACTTTGTATAGATGTATAGAGTACACATTCTGTGTAGATATATAATTACAGTAAGACCTTGGCTACTCAAAGACCGACAGAAGTCAAACAGTAGTTTTTTCTGCCATCTCTAATATGGTTTCAGATTAGACCCTTACGAGGCACAAGGGCTCATGGTGTTCTTACAGGCAGGTTCCTTGTGGACCTTCAGGAGACAGGCTCTCTATATCAACTTTTCTGTGAACACTGCAGCTGGCAGACAGGTAGGTCCATGTAAGGTTTAACATGCTTAAAGGGAGAAATAAAGTGCAACTCTGTATGTACACTGCCAAAAGACACCAGTGCCTTTGGCTGGCCAGGAGTGTTTTCTAGGACTTTGGGGGCTTTGAAATGAAGCTGGAATACTGGGAAAGTCATGGAGCAAGGAGTTTTGCCTGTATCAGCTGCAGTCAGTTCAGGCAGGTGCTGCATTTTGACTTTCAGAAAAATTCACTTCCTCAAGCTCTGGCTTGAGTGTGTAGCTCATCAGGGCCCACCACGTTGGTTACAGGCACTTGCTAGACCTGTTTTTAAGGACATATGACAATATTAGGAGATGTGAATATAGATTTTCATTTGAAATTGCTATGAGCTTGCAAATTCATGCTTTTTTAGACTTTATGAAAATAAAACAATCACATTTATTTGACAGAACAGTAAGGATGCACAGATTGAGAAACCTGTATGTTGTTTATAAAAAGAGAACAGAAACTAACCTGATTCACTGTAACCATCCCCTTTTCAGAAGAGCTAGAGCATGAGTGAACTGTAACTTTGTAGCTTTGCCCTTGAAACTGAAAAGATTAGCAAATATTTGTTTTATTATTTTTCAAAATCTTATCCAGTAGCACAGAATAAAACAGAAGTTCTTATGGGGAAATGCAGTGCCATTCTCTCGATTTAGCAGTACCTTAGGTCCATTCAGACCCGTGTTGAGACCTCCAATATCAAGGCTGTGTGAATAAGGAGTTCAGATCCATCTCCTTAACCAGCAGCAAGAGGCGATGAGTTTTGAGCCCAGTGCTGTGTTTCTTCCAGTGTTTAGTGAAAGTTTGGGCCCTGGTTTTCGTCTGATACTCTGATCTCAGTTACTAAAGACCACACCCAGGCTCTGCCACCTGCTGAGCCTGCATTGCTCAGCCAGTTATGGAGAAAGTTGAGCTGTGTGGGTGTTTGGGCTGACGCCACTCGCCCTGGGCACAGAGTGCCATGCGTCCACCATGCTTGCCACATGCCTCCAGTGCCTGCCCAACTGCCCAGCTTGGTCCTTCAGTGTGGTGCATCCCTGTGCATCCCAAAGTGCATGTGGCAAATTGATTTCCAATGGGCTTCTCCACTCATGCTCTGCCACCCCCATATCTGGGAGGGAGGTGCTTGGGGGAACATCAGCTGCCTGAGGCAGTGAGAGGACTCCAGTGTGGATGCAAGAAGACTCCAAAGTATGCCTTTGGGAGGTATAACAAAGCTTATCTTACATGCAGTCTCACCAGCCACAAGTCTGCTTCATCAAAAGAAACATTCCTCAGGTTTTCTCTTCATACTCTGAAGAGGGCCTGGTGGTCTGCAGTCACCACAGCCCCCAGTCCAGAGAGCATCCTGAGGGCACTCTGACTTCGAGGGGGGCCATTGCAGTTTTCTAAGAAACACATGCCCTTCCTCTCCTGCAAAAAAGTATGCCACTTAATGGACCCTGCAAGATATTTTGGCACATTTTAATGCAAAACAGTGCACAAATAGAAGAAGATCTGTTTACATTTAGCTAAAGCTAAAACTGAGTATTTCAGTTTCATTTTGATGGTGCAAAATTACAGGATTGCAGGTATGACAGAATAAATCTCCAAAGATCATCCACAGTTCAATGATTTATTGTGTACTGAACAGTTTACATCTTGTGAAAGATTTGTTGATTATGATTGTTTCTGAGCCCATCTCTCCAAGCTGTAGATCTAATCTCACTTTAAGAGCCTAAGGGTAAATAATTCTTTTCACCTACTCTTGCAGTTCAAAGGAGGATGCTTCACACTTGCTCTTTGATCTGATTTCAAGGTCTGCCACAATGCAGAATCATTTTTTTCCTACCTCTGCTGAGGACTCATGAGAGTTTTTTCAGCTACTGTTGCTTCATCTGAACAAAATAACAACACAACCTTGAGGTCCAGCATTCTTTTCTGAAAACTGTTCAAAGTCCATTAAGTTATTAAATAAATCAGTGCCTAGCAACAGATTGCTTAGGATATGTATGGATGGTATATGATTCAGTAATAAACAACTTGGTAATATGTATATTCCCAGATGTTTTTTCCTGTGCTACAGGCCAGCAGGGCCAGCTCAACATCTGAGGCTTTTGATTGATTGAGTTACAGGTGTGCAGCGATTTTAATTTTCTGTAGTTCATGATGTGTCTGCATGATCTGGAAAGAGGAGGATTCTGCTGAATCAAGTTCCTTTTGTGTCATAACATTGGCAAGTCATAAGAAGAACTTCTGTTTTGATGGTGCAGTGCCTGTTTGGGTGCTGCTAGCTGCCTACCAGCTGGCTGGAAGTGGAGGGGTTGATATGTCTTCTTGTTTACCATTGATAATCAAGTGTTTAAGATCTTCAGAAGGTAAAGGAGCTAGAAAAGGGTAAAAATAGGTCGAAGATTTGTCCCTTCCCCTCCAGTTTTTGTTTGGGTGACGGATTTCATTACAGGCAGCAGCAGTGGCCAGTCTGTCTGGGAAGAAGTGATTGCTGGGCTTGGTTCAGGAGGCGGCTCTAACAGCTGGGAGCACCATGAGCTGAGCTCACCTGTACCCCAGACTATGTCTGTGACCCACAAGGCACTCATGTAATTTTGCTGTCTCTCTTCCCCGAGAGCAGGAGAAAAAATAGCCACTGTCCTTGGAGAAGGGCGGGGGGGATGCCCTCATTAGTGTTGGGAAAGACCCATGAAATACAAGTCAAAATACCATTTGTTGTCTTTCACATTAGAATAACTCACAGTCAGAACTTCCTTCTAAAGAGGACAGCAGTTTATTTAAAGATGTGGTTCATAGTGATGTTCTTAGAGTGGTTTTAAAAGGACTTGTTCGTTCCTGTTGCGATATTTCTCAGTGATTTGTGAAAGAGGAAGCTCTGAAAGCAGCTGTATAAAAATTGCCATCAAAGGCACAAAATAATTTGAAAACTAGACAGGCTCTGATACTCTTTTTTAGCACCTTGTACTCCAATAAACCTAGTTGCTACAACTGCGGCAAGTAAAACCATGATATTTGTGTGTCTCTGACACAATATTTCTTTCCAAATGGTGTCTGAGAGGAGCTGAAGTATTTTATTTCTCTGTACTATGTGACTTAAATACCCCTTTTTAATAGCAAAGGTGATAGCTTCCATTCATGTGTTTATCTGGGAACTGTTTATTCAGCTTGTTATATCAAATTATCTAGAAGTAACAGCTCAAACCCCTGAAGATAAAGGACAGTATTCAACAGAAAAATATAGGAAGAAAATAAAGTTGCACTATGTACCTCAGCATGGTTTTTTATACCAGATGAAATATTATTTCTGTTTACAAGCACAAGAACTAGTTTTACAAAATATGCAAAATTATCAGTCCACAACAAGGGATTAAATACAAACATAAGACTGGGGGAAAGAGAAGGGAAGGGGGATGTTGCAGTGGACTAGCATCTTTCCTCATAACACCAGGAGTGCGCATCAGCTCAAGTTATTGCTGAGGGTTGGTGCTCCCTCCAATTATCTGCTGCCAGTTTACCTTAGTTTAATTCCTTCATGGAATAAAACATAAAGTTAAGTTAATCGAATCTTTAAAGATATAAAGTGGAACAGATTTTCTTCCAAGAGATAAAGCAGATTTGGTGGCCCTATCATGTTCCATGTGAATGAGACATTAGTCAGATTTTTTTGTCTGAAAATCCAAGGTAAAATTGCTTTTCTAGGCACCTTACTTTGTTTTATTTTAATTAAAATTAAAGTTTTAAACAATAATGTATGATTTTGTTGAGAATCTTTTGAATTTTTTGTTTTGCTAGGAATTTAGAAAATGCTTGTTTTCACTTTGTAAATTTTCTTGGGGTGTGGGAGAAAAGAAAAATATCAATCAGTTTTTCACTTGCCAAGGCCATCAAGTGCTACGGCAGTGATTATTCTTCTTACTATAGCGCTCAAACAGCAAAAGCTGATACAGGAACAAATTTTAGAGAATTCTGTGACAGGTGAAGTCTCTCAGTGTCTTTCAGTATTAGCGGCCAGAGCTGGAAGTCATCCCTAGGTTTCTGAAGAGCCTTTGCATGACAGTATTAGGCAGAAACCATCTAAGAAAATCAAGATGCACCATGTCCCTGAGATAAGTGTGTTAGCTGCATCACTTGTTTTCAGCTCTTCACATTGTGTCAGTGGTTTCACTTCCTTTTGGTGAGCACTTTTCAGAAGCTATGTCTTTGTTATGCAAGTGAACCCATTAAACCTAGTTTTAAATGAGCATCCAAAATGCCATCTCATCTTCAAAGATAGAGCTCTGGTCTTCCATCAGTGCTTTAACCACAGGCCTGAAGCTTTGGAGCAGCTCCTCCCTTTCCTGCGGAAATCAAGGGAATAAAGTTTCCTTTAGAAAAGTGTCATACCAAAATGTTCCTGGTTACTGCAGTCTTGTGTTGTTGCCACTGTGTGCACACTGATAGGAGAGTTTGTAAATAGCTTTTGTGGTATTGGATATCTTAGTGTGGCCAAACATAGTGCAGTGGAAACACTGTAATAGCAGAGGGGAAGGAAAGAATATTGCATTATCTGGTGTGCAACACATGCAGGCAAGCCCTTAGCTGTTTTTCCTTTGTAATTTACGTATCTCCTGAGTGTTGAGAGTCACACAATTTCAGTCTTGAATTCTAATTAAGGTGAAGGAGATCAAGGATAGGTTGAACAGCATGATCAAGTCTCTGAGCAGTGGACTGTATGACATAAGGTAACATTTCCTTGCTGACAGCCAGAAAATAAAACATACCAGAAAAGGTCTGAACAGAACATAATGTCTTCTTAAGTAAATTCTCTAAGCATTTTAAATGATTGAAGCTAAAAAAAATTAGTTCACCTGTAGCCTTTCTTTTTTCTAAAAACCTTTTCTAACACCTTACTTTTGAACTGTGTCATTCTGTTTTACAAGAATAGAGCTTTCAAATCATTATGTATTTCCTGATGTCTCACTGTCTTGTCTTCTGTTTCCTTATAAAACATCTGTAATCCTGTCCTGAGGCACAGAAACAAGGTTGTTTGATTTAAATTTCATGTTCTTTGACTAGTTAACCTACCCTTTTGCTTTGTCTGCCTTATGGTACTTGCTCCCAGATTCTTGGTATAAACTCTACAAGTACCTCAGGAAATAGTAAGAAAAGCCCAACCTGTACCTTGGAGAGGACCACTGTGAGGGACTGACCATGATACAGAGCAGTGTCAAGTACAGGAATGTTTCTGTATCACTGGAGATAAAGCTATATGACTATATATTTTTAAGCCACTTTAATCTAGAGTTATGTGGGTAAAAATACAGCTCTTAAAAACAGCTATTTTAAGCTGAACCCATTAAACTTGTATATGTGTGTAAGCTCCAAGACATGCACAGAGGATATTCTGAGCAGGCAGATATGTCAACAGACCACATTCACCTTAAAGATCGAATTCCTCATTCCTTTGCCTCCTATAAGTTGAGATTTTTTCACATCTACATGTAACGAGTGACTGTTTCATACTGAATTTACCCAGAGCAATACAGTCCAGATTTTGAGAAAGTCCTTAGGCTGACTTAGGCAGTCTAGATGTATTATCCTGCTTGTTGTGGAGCATTTTTTCAGTTTTTAGACAAACATGTATTGCTCCAGACAAACCAGAACCCATCAAATGAAATGTGTTTTTAAGTACGTTTTTACCATAGGAGCTGAAAGAGGGAAAGTATTTTTTTTCAATACATCCAAGTTGAATTGTTATGTCCTGCAGAACTCCCAGATTCTACTGATAAATAGCCAGCACCTTCATCACCCTTTATTTCCTCTGCAACAACAAAGACGGCAACACTTTTCTGGGTGCCAGGTAACGTTGCTGTGAATGGAGCTGAAGGAGTAAAGGGTGTTCGCTGTCATCTCTCTAAACTACAACAAGGTGGCAGCGTGCCTCAGGACATTGCTGATGCAGCTGGCCATTAGCTGGCCATTAGCTGTCTGTTCTCTAGGACATCGTGGGGATATGTACATTTTGCATCTACTGCTGAAAAAGCACCCATAGGCACAGGCACTCAGGAGTCATGAGAAGAGATGCTATTGATTATCTGTCTGTGGTAGAATAATGGCCATACCAGGACACGCTGTAAGTCTCTTGTGGCAATCAGTATCAGATACTAGAACACAAATTTAAGCATCAGACTGCACAAGTGTGTATATATAGGTACATTATAGGTGCATATGGAAGGGGTCACCTGCTATAGCCCTCATCAGTGTTGTAAGGAGAGTGTCCTAAGCCAAAACCTACATCCAAGTTGCCGTTCTTACTTCCTGCTGATTCTCACAGCCTCCATGAGGTTTCCGTATTTTAGCCCCTTTATATTTCGTCCTCCAGGCCATCACTGCCAACAAGTACCACAGTTAAACTGGGCCACGCAACAGAGGTGGCTTTTAACCACAGGCAGCTGGATCTATTGTTAGAGGCAATAGATCAAAGTGGATGGTGGAGAAAAGTTTGTTTAATTGGGTGCTAAAGCTGTTGTTCTGTCGGCACTAAATTAGACCATCAGGAATCCTAATGTTGTGTGTTCCCTTGCTGCTGGGAAGAACTGATTTTGATGATTTTCTATATACACTGAGGGACCTTCACACAGGTCTCAGTGTCTGAGATCTCAGAGCATCTCAGTGGCAAGTCACTTTTATTCATCTCGTCCATTGCTCACTTTTCCCACTTGCTTACCTCTGCTCCTAGAGGAGCTTTTTCCATATCCTCAGCTGAAGTCCTGTATGTGATTCTGCACATACCATCAAGGATGCTCCAAGCATGAGGACTTCTGCCTTTGTGTGGGAAGATCTCAGGGCAGGAATGAGCATGTTTGTACCTGTGTCCGTGCAGGCCGTGAGCAGTGCCCAGTACTCCATGGGAAAGGAGAGGAGGAGATCATCATGTTGCTTTCTTAACAGCATGTGTTGTCTCACGTGCATGTTGCTCTGCCTCAAGACGCAGCCAGCAGTGTAGCACAACAATCCTCAAGAGCTGCTTTGGCTTCATAGTGGGGTGAGATATCCCATACACCTCCTAGAAAAAAGGACTCTGATCACAGCCCCCAAAAGGGCTTCTTGCTTCTTTCACAACTTCTTTGCACCTTGGGGTTGTCTTCTCTGGCTCCTGAAAACTCATTTCTTTTCAGTGGGGTGCCTGAGGCATCTGCTCCACTGCCCTTCACATGGAGTTGCACTTGACAATGCTGACTGCAAGTGAGAAGCTTAGAGCTGGCTCTTTATTACAGTGTCTTGTACATACTATGACAGGTGGAGGTCTGGAAATCTACCTGAGGCTGACACCAAGGTGTGTAAGCACTAGAGAGGTGGGAAGTACAGAATGTCTACACTCTTCCTGAAGAGATGTCTTCACCTGTGTTTTTCAGAGACTAAAGTAGTTGGCTGTTTTTTCTACTCAGATTGACTTTGCTTGGCTATGCATAGGCCCAGAGATGTAGCTCTTGAGAAGACTGGGGAAAAAAATAATTTGAAAACAAGAAAATGGGGAAAATAGGCATGATTTCAAGAATTGTAAGTTGGAATGCAAATATGCTTTCATCTTTTAGAGATGATACCATTTTCATACTATTTTGGAATAAATTTTGGTTGGTTTGGGGTTTTTTGCAGGTTTTTGGAGGTTTTTTTGTTTGCTGGCATATGAGCTTTTTGATTTTTATTGCATCTGCGGGATCCTGATTTACAGCTGTGTGGGAAAGTAGCAGTGACTCTTGGTTAATGCAAGATTCCTATCTGAGGTGGTTTTATCTTCAGACTTCTTCTCAGGGTCAAAACATCTTTCCACTGGAACTACATTCTTGTGTTAGTTTCCAAACTAGTTCTGTCCTTGGAATGAATTTGGCTATTCTTTTGCAGTCAATACAAAAACTTATTTCTTCTGTTATTTTTGTTGTGATTGCTGTATTTGTTTTTCCCCTAGGACAGCACATGGATAGACATAAACTTCTCAAAAGTACCTCTGGAATGAAACAAGCTTAAACTGATGACTCAGTGACACAGCTTTTTCTGATACTGTTAAAGATGTTTCTCCTTTTGTAGGGGTCCTGTAGCTTCAGAAGTAATGATTGCAAAATTGGATTCAGGCTTGAATTCGTTGCAAGGTTATAAAGGGATTATTAACAGCTGCTTCTGCTAATTGTAAATTCTGTCACAGAAGTTTGGGATTTGGCCATAAAGGTAAAAATTTCTTTTGCTAACGCTATCTGGAGGAGACAGTCCTGGCTGGGAAAGAAGTGAGGCGGAAGCAAAGGCTGGGCTTGTGTTTATCTGAATATTTCAGTAGTTTGCTCTAAAGGGATGCAAAGCAGAATTAAAGCTGTCCCTCACTCCTATGGGAAGATCAGATGGCAAATGTGCTGCCCGACCATTCTCAAGAGAGGTGTTTGGTTGGTGAGTGTTGATACACTATGGAGTGTTTGTCTCGAATTTTGAATTGTATCTGGCCTGCAGACTAGGAAAAAGAATTGGCTGTGGTAGATGATAAGAATATGCAATCCTTGACTGAAACAAATATCTGTGACCTGTTTGGAAGATGGAGAAATCAATCACTTGGTGACATGTCTGATGTTTGGTAGCTCCTGAATGTGTTTTGCTGCTTGAAACTGCTTGCATAACAGCAGGGAATAGACTCCATCTCTGAGGTTTAAAGTGTTTACTCTGTGAAAATCCTCTGAGTTCAATTTTCTTCAGATATTTATGATCCAGTGAAAATTAAATTGTGGTAGAAGGTTTATGAGGCATGAACATATACATAAGAGAATGCACACAGTTGGATAGTCGCATCTGCACATTTTCCATTAAAATCCTGACTGCCTACCTGGGGGAAAAAATAATTGGCTCTGAATTACACAACTGAGTTTAGTTACTTGAAGTAATTAGGACAGTGTGTGTGACTTGTGAAGGGGCCACAAGGGTGACTTTTTGTAATAGAATCATAGCTTCTAACTTACTAAAAGATAAAGTGTACAAAATGCCTCCCTTGTTTTAATGATCTGCTGGAACTAGGAACTAAAGGAACTTGTGGAACTGGGACTACAACTGCTTTGCAGTATCATAGTGGTTCAAAAAGAACTTCAGAAATAGTATTTTGAGTCTATCAGCTTACCAGCTACTTTGGAGATTGTGTACAGCTGTGAAAGAGAGGCACACTGCTCTGAAGTGACTTGCATAGAATTGGATATGAAGGGGCTGCGAACATACAGTTCTATTTTCAGTAGTTTTTGTGTACTTTTGCACAGAGAGAAAATAATTTAATCCTTTGTGGCAGTCGGTCCTTTTGGAAATATATAAGTATAGCATTAAGTCTACCTTCTGTCCTTTTACCCTTGTGAGGTAATATGTGGTGGTTATCTGTAGTAACATCTGGGGATGTTGCAGTTTAGAAAGATTTACTTTTACCAATTTTTATTAGAAGTTTGTTGTGTGGTTTATTTTGTTTTTTAATACTGTGTGAAAGATGCTGTGTATACAATGCATAGATTGGTAGCAGAAGATAAACTGGCCTGGGTTAAAGAAACTCCCAGTCTTGAGAGACATAGAAATGCTAATTTTGAGCTAAATTGCTAGCATATACTTTGGAGTAGACAAAAATTGTAGAGAAGTAATTTCCTGGCATTCAAACATCTATCTGAAACACCTCGTATTATAATTCCAGCTTTATGTTCCAAGTGAACAGGACTCAATAAATATTGCATTTTGTTCTCATTTTCTATATGCAGACTTCAATTTCAATTTACATAAACCATATGCTATGGAGTGTTTTTCTGCTTCCTCTGCTTTTTTCTTCTGTATATTTTCATGTACATGGCAACACCTTGAATAGCTTTGCTATCTCTCTGAGGCATACTGGATGATGGGATGTGTTTCCCAGATTTATTCTCCCAGTGTCAATTGTTTTACTCTGTAAAGAAATCCAGCAAGCCTAAAGCAGGATATTACATTTCACATTAAAGATTATGACAGTCAAGTGACTTGGTAAACACACAGAGCTTGTTTGTTCCATGCTTGGTGATACTTGTGTTGCCCTGGTATTCTAGATTGTGTATCTTTGGTCAGAAAATCAAAATATAATAAAAGTTTGTTCAGCCCATTCTCTGCTTCTGAATACCTCAATCTAGCAATCTGTGTAGTGCTGTGACAGGCTGGGAGCCTGAAGTTAGAGCATGTCTTGATTTGCATATGGTACAGATGGTTAAAAATATTTGAAAGTTGATACTGCTGCATTTCCTCCCTTTCCTGCTATTTCTGGTTGTTTGTGAATTGTACTTTCCTACTGTTTCAAGTAATCCTTAGTAATGCAAATTTTAATAGGTTTATTAGCAACTAAATGAGATATTATTTTAAAACTAGATCTTGGTTTCTACATTCACATCATAATTTTTAAATTGTAACAGGAAGGGATAAAATACTGATTTATTAGCTGTGTGAAAAAGAACTTTTGTTTACCTTGTGTTTTAAAAATGGGCATAATTAAGTCATTGCTAACCAAGAAAAATTATAAGTGCTTTCCCTAAAATATATAATTTGCAGTGATCATTTGCAAAAACCCAGGGGATAATGGGGATTGATCCTGTGATGGGTGCTTAATTTGATGTTTCTGGTGTGTGCAGTGCTCTAATCCTAATGACTTCCAAATGATGGAAGAAATGAGTTGTATTCATCTGCCCTCGCCTGAGAATCTTGCTTGCATGTATCAAATGCTGCAATCACTTGAGAGGACTGATGGAAACTGACAGCACATAATCTCCTTCCAGTGAATGCGTGCGCTCCCAGCAGGTTATTACTGGGTTTCTTTCAGCACCTGTAGATTTTGCACTTTGATTTTCCTGTATTGTAGTATTTCAAACTCTCCTTCCCAAACCTCTATCTCTTATGGAGACACAGACTGGTCTGTGATTGATGTCTTGCTGTTTCGAGAGGAGATTTCTTTTGTTGGGGAGTTGCAGAATGTCTCAGACAGACAAAGATCCAAAATGGAGGGAGATTCTTTGGTCGTTTAGCTACCATACCATACATGCCACATGACTGGGCATGATTTGTTTAATGTAGGGGAGAGCTAGGGAGAAAAGGAGTGAAACGCCTTGTGGTCTCCCCCTTTCTCCTGTGCACTATGGAGCAAATATTCAGCCTGTAGCCATAAAAGCAGAAATAAATTCTTTTTGTCAAGTTGATCAGAAATTTACTGCTGACAACTATATATTAAATATGCTGGTTTGTGATGAAGATTGAAACCCTTGTTTTTTTTGGCCTCTATGGCAAGCTGAAGCTTGTCCTCCAGCCCAAGCCTATTGACAACTAAGGATGTGGAGATGGGGATGCTTTTGTAAGCACAGTCCATTCTCAAGGCTAAAATGATTCTGCTTCTCTTATCAGGCAGCAGTATCTAAAGCAAACAAAAAAGGGCTCATGAGCCAGGAGATACCTTGCATGACATGTATTCAGACAGAAATTGCTGTGACCTCTCGGTTACCTTTGCTTATGTAAGGCAGGGGATGGCAGAGAAGGAGGAGGGAGACTGCTGCCAGCCCCAGGGAGCAGTGTGGGCAGGGCATACTCTGCTGGCTCCCTGTAAATTAAAAAACTCCCTGAGACTGCCAGTAGTAAGTTAAGGCCAGTCTGCACTTTGACATAACATCATATCTAGTCATCATAGCATTTATGCTGTCTGGTCAGAGACAAACTTACCTTCTTCAGACATTTCCATAGCATTCCCTCAGCCTGAGGAACTGAGTTTCCTGAACCAATCATTTCCTCTGAAGATACAGTGTTTCCAAGCACCTAGTGAGCTGAAACCATTGATATATGGTTTGATATATACACAGTAGGAAAATAGTATGGGTATTTGAGGAATAGGAATTGTCTGGTTTTGACTTGAGTCCAACAAGCATGGGCCTCTGTGAATTTCCATGCTGCTTCAAGACATCTGTTGCTTTAAATTTTCGGGGGGGGGTGGGGGCGGGGGCGGGGTGTGTGTGCATGTTTGGTTCATATTAATACAAAAGGAAAAGATGTGCTTTTACTTCTGTTGGAGCTCTTTTAGGTGCTAGAGTTGCCCATGAGCAAGGTACTCCAGGACTTTCAGGTGCCAGGAGTTCTTCAATTAGCAGGGACTCTCTCCTGTCACTGGTTTGTTGGTGTTGTTTTGTTTTTTGTTATTTTTTCCCCTCTCTCTCTCAGTATGCCACTCTTGCCTCTCCTTTTCCCTCTTAACTGTTCTGTTTTTCTCCCTGTCACTTTACAGTAGAAGTTGTAATGTTACTGAACCACTGCTGTGTGTTTCTGTCCTTTCTGTAATCAAGTCATGTGAGACAGAGAAGAGTTCCATGAGGGTCACAGCCTCCCCTTTGTTCTGCCTATACATTGAAATAAAGGGTGCAGGCAAGAAAGAAACTAGCTGTGCTTTTAGTGGGGTGATCTGAACTCTGCACCCCAGTTTTAGTTCTGATGCTGGCTGTCCCATTTAACCTGCATTTCTCCACAAGAGCAGTGCTGTGTGGTTGTTAAAGGAACTGGGATTTCTATAAAACAAAATTTCCTATGCTGCAATATGGAACATCTCATCTGATCCTTCTGTGATGCAGGATGAGTAACATGAATGGAAATCATGTGGAAGATGTAACATAGTGAGGGGTCCTGAGCAGTGGCAGAGAACTGAAGCATAAAAATCCTGAATCCTAAATGCAACAACTCATTATTTCTCTCATTACATTTAATTGTCAGGTGTCTTTTTTGTTCACCCTGCCATAGTGTTTTTAGAGAAGTGCAGTGCCCAGGCTTGCTGCCGTACTCTTGCTGATGCATCAATGTCTAGAAGTGAAACAAATGTCTATAGATTCCAAGGTGAAGTTTGTTTTAGAGTCATTGTCTCTCATTTGTTTTTCCAACAGCATGACATAGACATGTGTTTCTGGTACTATCTAATCTCCACATCTGCCCATTTTCCATGCTGAATTTGTGCAACGGGTACATTGTGCATATGGCATGTTCATATGATATTGTCATCTTATTTCAAGCCCATTCCAGTCAATTTAAACTTCTAAGTCTGTCCTCCCATGTATTTGCAGTCCCTTCCAGAGGCTGTCTATGCACAGAAAATATATGTTCTCTGTCTCACTGTCTCATTTGAGCCCTAAGTAGGTATCATACAATACAGCCTTTCTGTTTGGCAGCAAACCACTGAGAAGGACATTCTGGTTTTCTGTTGTGAAAGAGCATAAAAAAGCTGTGTATTCATTGAAGATGTAGAGCATCTCCTACTTCTGTCTTACAGAAAGGCCTTTTATCTTGTCATAGAAGGAGGAGTGGCATGGTCTGTCTCTGATAAATCCACATTAGTTCTTTCCTAACACTCTGTAACCCTCTGGGTGTTTGCAAAGAGAGAGCTCATTTCCTCTCCTGTTTCTGTGCTTCCTGTGAACTAAAGTTCAACTGGGCCAGGCAATTTCTGATCAGTCAGCATTATCTGTTGCTCTCACAAAGACAGAAAATTTTCCGCTGAATGGAAGTTCCCAAACAGTGTCTGTCTCTTTTGTTGAGGTAACTATCATCTATTTAATTTCTATTTTTACGGACACTGGTTGTCTATCTATACGTTTGATGGAAAATTTGTGTCAAACTTCCTTTCATTAATCACTGTCCTTCATTTAGAGAATTACTATGGCAGTGGAAATAGTGGTAGTCTATTTTCCGAAATAGTGGGAGTTAGAGAGTAGAGTCCTATCTCTGATGCAAAAGCATTGATCTGCCTGTAGCTGTTACTACTGGGAGATTCAGTCCAAAGATTTTGAAGCTTTTAAATGACAACTCCTCTTTGCCCAGAACATAGCGAGTGTCTGGCATAGCTTTTTAGGTGCCACAGATAAAGAAAACAAGTTAGCTGGATGAACTTGGTCAACAGGGAGCAAGTAAATGCACTTTGAATTCAATGATTTACTGCATGAATTGATGCAATCACTTAATCTCCTGCAAAAAAACATGAAGACCACACTAAAAGTGGAATGGCTGAGAAGAACTCCTTCTGGTTTCAATTGTGATATCCAAATTCATGAGATTAAAAGACAGGTTGATCAGACAACTAATTCAGGTTGTGACCCAGACTGCACTAAAATTAATGCATGGACTGCATGCATTAATTAATTAATTAATTAACTGCATGCATTAATTAACTTCAAGAGAGCTGAACTGAGCTTCAATAGATAAAAGAATTCACTAAACACAGAATCAGAGACTATCCTGAGTTGGAAGGGACCCACAGGGATCATCATGTCCAACTCCTGGCCCTACACAGGACCATTCCTGAGTCACACCATGTGCCTGAGAGTGTTGTCCAAACTCTTCTTCAAGTCCATCAGGCTTGGTGCTGTGACTGCTTCCCTGGGGAGCCTGTTCCAGAGCCCAGACACCCTCTGGGTGAAGAACATTTTTCTAATATCCAACCTAAACTTCTCCTGACACAACTTCAGGCTGTTCTCTTGGATCCTGTCACTGATCACCACAGATCAGAGACCAGTGCCTGCCTCTCCTGTTCCCTTCACAAGGAAGCTGCAGACTGCAATGAGGTCTCCCTTTAGTCTTCTCCAGGCTGAACAGAACAAGTGACCTCAGCTGCTTCTCATATAGCTTCCCCTCAAGGCCCATCACCCTCTTCAATGCCCTCCTTTGAATGCTCTCTAGTAGTTTAATCACAAGACACTTCAGAATATTTTTCTTGCTGTTTAAAAGTTTTATTTAGTTTAAAAACTTCAAGCTATTTCCTTAAATATCTGCCTATGGTGAATTGCAAATTCATAGGCTGGTCTGATTACAGCAGAGCAGGAGTTAATGAAAAGTCTGTTCTTATTGTTTCTCAAAATTTTCAGTTTAAGATTTTTTTTCTATATCTGAACCTGACCAAGTATAACATCTTTTGACTTTTACTGTCTTTATTTTTCACATTAATATCTTGCTCAATTTCAGCTTGCTAGTTTTGGAGGAGAGACGAATCACAAAATCATGTGGACTGATGCCTCTGTTTCCCCCTCCTGCTCAAAGCAGGCCTTATTAGAGCAGATGGCTTAGGTTGGCCAATGTTGGGTTTTGAGTATCTCTGAGGATGGAGGTTCTATGGCCTTTCTGGATATCCTGTCCCTTGCCTGGCCAAAACAGGTCTCCGTTGAGCAGATGACATCCAAAATGGCTCTGGAAGCATGATCATGGCTCTGGAAGCCATGGTGTTAACATGCTCTGGAAGCATGATCTCTGTGGATGGACAAATATCCTGGGTTTCCTCTAGGAACAAGCAGGCATTCATAATTCCAGAGAGATTTTATGTGCAACAGATACTCCATCCTACCTAAGGGGTTTTTGATAGCCTCAGTTAGCGTTTAACTGGTATGTACACAAAGTGATCTTGTTTGAATTTTTCAAACAGGGAGAAAATGCAGTCTCAGCTTGGCCACTGTATCTCCCATTCAGTTTTTCTAGCTAGATTTTTTTTGTAGGCTGCTACAGACCTTGCTATTAAGGGCTGGTCCTTGGGATCAGTGAAGAAGATTCCACCAGATCTTTTGTTGGATGTGGAGCTGTCTGAGGTGACTGCTGAGTTCTTTACCTTCATCCAGTCACAGTGTCACTTGTGTGAGTGTGTTTGATACTGATTTGGTAGAAAGCCAGTTTGCTTGCAGGCAGGAGAGGGACCATCACCTCCTGTAGCCTTCCAGCAAACATTTGAGACTGAAGCCTGCCAAGGGTACTGGCCTCCATCCCTGCTGAGCTGCAAAAATCAGTTGGAGGAGACCAGAAAAGCCCAGAGGAACAGTAAGGTCCACGACTAGAATAAAAGGTGACTCTCTTTTTTGCCCACCTTCTAGGGCTTGATTCTTACAAGATTTGCTCTCCTTATTTCTTGAAGCTGGGCCCACTTTGCAGAGATGGGATGGCAGGTAGTTGCCTCTTCCCCTCTCTGCTAGGATCTGGCAGTACTGCAGCTCACACTTGGAGGGATGGAGGCTGCTTTTTTCCTCTTACAGCCTCCTGGAGATATGTCAGTAAACCATGTGCATTGTGTTATGGGAAATATTAAATGCAGCAATTTTCTTAAAAGATTGATTTTTTTTTCCTTGGTAAACATTATATGAATATGAAATAAAATATTAGCTCAACAAGTTGCATGTATTACTAGCAGCATGCACTCACAGGGATGCTCATTACACTCTGCTGGTTTTAAAGGGTCTTTTTTTGAAATGGTGACAGTTGCTTCTTGTATTTAAATACCATTTCTAGTGTCTCAGTCTCTGGGATAATATTAGTATTGAGACCCCTAAACCAGAGGGAAAAATGTTTTTAAAGTATATGATCTAATCCTGGTTGTTTTCTTAAAGCAAAGTCTTCAATCTTGGGAATTCTTAGTTTTTAAAAATAGTGAAATTCTGCTTTGACTAGCCTTGCTCTGCAGCCTTGTACTTTCTATGGCCATTAAAACCAGCCTCGGTTTTTTTCTCAAAACTTGAATGTTAATACTGCAAATTAACTTTTGGCATGGTAAAATGGCAAGAGTATTAAAATGTTTTTTAGTTTTGTGTCCCTGTGTTGACTGATTGAGTTATTTGGGTGTCATTAGGCTACTTATTTATAGAAAGAGTATGAGCAATGCACTATTAGCAGGTGAAGTAATTCCTGGCTGCTTAGCTAGAAGTTCAAATGTTAATTTTTGTTAGTATTTAAATTGAATGAAAGCATCATTTTGTTCAATTCTTCAGTATTCCAAAGCAATTGATTACACAAGTGCAATTTAGGCAACAACCTTAATCTCTCCTTTTATTATACAAGTTGACAGTGCCAGTATTAGCCTGAAGTCTTCCTTCATTGTTTATGAATGCTGTACATTGCTTTGCAGTCACTTAATAATATTAAATTTCCTGAACTGGAGAGAAACTGTTCAATTATTTTTAGAATAAGAGCCCAGAGATCCACAGCATGGAGATGAGTTGTATTTTATAAAAAAATATTCTCAGTTGAAGGATATATTTTTGCAAAAGATACCCTGATGGAGATAGTGTTTAATCTCTCTGTTGTCTCTGGATTTTACATACATGACCGAGTTCATGATTCAGCACACATACACCATTACCACTCTTGCCCTGTTAACCAGCCCATGCATTAAAAACCCAAAACTTCCTGACAAGAAAGAAATATTGGGAGCAGTCCTTCCCTCCTAGCAGAGATCTTTCTTATAGACTGATGTTCTTCCTGCACCAGAACTCAATAAAATAACCTTTTTCTTGTTTTTTTTTTTTTTTTTTAAAAAGTCTCACTCAAGAACTTGACCATTTGTATTGATTTTTACCTTGAGAACTGTGTGTGAAACTTGGTATCGGCTAGGGAGTTTATTCTGTTGGGTCATTCTGTCGTGATTTAATAGCTGTGGAGCTCTTCTAGCCTCTGTGAATGGAGCCTCAAAATCTCCAGGGCCTTTAGACAGTCTTCATGACCGTGGTGTTTATTAGAAATGGTGTTTGGCCGCTCAACAGCCTGCGACCGAGATAAGAGCAGAGTATCAGCCCCTGTAGTATCATTTTGGTGTTGCATCTGCTATTTCTACCCTAGCAGCCAGGGCAATGCTCATGCCGGGGACTTTTCTAGTCCCTGCAGTTTTTTGCCCTTCCAGATTCAAAGTATATTTTGGGTCTGGCTTCAAGCCCAGTGGGTCTAAGACAGTGACTGAAGGAGGACATTGATTTAATTATTTTGGTTTGCTAGATATATGGAGATATATTGCTGGATGTTAGAAGTTAAAGATAGGTTTTAAGTTTGGGTGGGGGTTTTTTGATTTCTATTCCTTAAGGTTGCCTCCTGGTAATAGGTGGATGTGCATATGTAAGTTCTGCATGAGTAAACTGAAGAAGACTGATGCCATCATTGGTGGTCCATGCTTTGGTGTTAACTGGCAGTTGTCTTAAGTGTTTAAGAGAGAATGTTCTGCAATGTGAATATGCACCTAAGAGAAAACACTGTCAAGCATGCATTTTCAGGAAAAACAGCTAAAATTATTTCTAAAAAGGAAAATTTATTAAAGTGGGAAACAGATTGAAAGTACTGGTGAGCTAAGCACTACTGATATGTTTTACAATGCCTTCAGAAAGCATATCAAAAATCTGTAAATCTGCTTTTAAAGCATGCAGAGAAAGGCACAACAAAATCATTCTCCTTTGCTGTATCTGTAATTAGTAATAAAACTGGAATGGTGCAGGATGATAAAAGGACTAAGTGAATGTGCTTAATGAATGCCTGTGTATAGACTTAAAAATAATTTGGTGGAAACAGAAAAGTTCTGAGGTTTACTTTGGTTGCTATATTGCTGTTCAGACTGGCTGATGAATATAATAATCTTGCTGGCCTTAATATTCATTTATTCAAATCACATCAGTCATTATCTGTCTTTTTGCTCATCTTTTTTTAGAAGAGGTGCTCATGTATTTGATCAATTCTTAGTGAGGTGGCTCCATTCGATTTCTCAGTATAATTGCACTTTGTGCACATCTGCAAGTAGTGATTTTGAGTTTTGCTTCTCATTGTTTCTTGTTTCAGTAAATCAGTCACAGAAGAAACACTGGAGTCATCTGAGGAGATCTAAGTAGCCTGCTGGGCTATCTTCAAATCAGATATCTAGCAGACTGGCCTGGAAATAACAACACCATCTGGATATGGAAAGAACCCTTAAGATGTTTTTGCATCACAGAAGGTTATTGACAGCATAAATGTGCAGCAGTAAAAACCTGCCAGAAATCTGTGAGCTGGTCCATGTGCTTTCCAGCAGCAGTGGGTGTTAAAACTTCCTGGACTAACAGCCTGCAGCTGTACTTTCATTAGCTCCCTGTGAATTTCAGCTGTCATTGAAGTTCAGTTCCTAGATGTTAGGACTATGTGGCAAAAAAACCCCTTGTTTGATTTATTATTTTTAATTCCCTGGTATGAGTATGTCCTAAAAGTTTTTCATTATCAATAGATGAAACAGTGTTTTATCCATTGTGAACTAGCGATAGCTTACAAAGCATGTGTTTAGCCATCTAAAAAAATCAGCTAGTTTAATTAAAACTGTTCTTAAACCCTAAAGACTAAAATTTCTGCTCATGACAGTTATCAGATTTTTTTCCCTAGCAGATGTTAAAACCTCTTCTAAGGAATAAGCCTTAAGAGTTGCATTTCACCACTAACCTAGTAGTAGCTCAGATGATACTTTGGTTTAGCATGGCAAAGGCAGTGGGTATCACATTTAGCCTGATTACTTTTTCAGTATGGATAGCCATTACTTACCTGAAGATGCTTAGGAAAGGGCTTTGGAGTAACAGGCAACTGGAATAATGTCTGCTTTTAGCTAGAATGAGCTGCCTCATCAAGTCCACTCCTGTGATCAGTGCTTGTTACTCATTTCAAGGTCTAAATGAGTGTTTTAGCCCCAGTACAGCTAGTGGGACTGTTTTTTCAGAAGCTCTCTCTCCAGGCCTGGAGGAAAATATGATCTCATCCCTCTGATTTGAGGAAAAATTATATTGCATCACGCTATTCACCTGCACTCTCTTAGTACACTTCAACAACTATCTTGGATTCGGGGAGCTGTAAAGGATGCTTTCAGTGTGTTCTGTTAAGCAGAACCCTTTCCAGGAGCTAACCCAATCTAAATCAAAATGTGGTGAAAGCGAAGTTGAAAGAAAAACGGCTTAAAAGCCAGCCTGTGCTGTAATCACACCGTGAACCTTTCCCCTCTCATTTGAGTTCATTATCCTAACCTGAGGAAGCTTAAAATCAGACTGAGTGCAGATGTTATCAAATACAACTCTGTGTTCTGTATGCAGAGCTCTGTGCCGCCTCCTGACTCTGCTCCATTTTTAGCTTTGGAATAATGTAGCACTCGCATGATTTATTACACAAAATATTCTGGCAGCAGAAAGGATTGAGTGGGTGGGGCCATTATAGCTGTTATCTAATTCCTTTTGAATGTTAGAGAGTATTAATTTTTTTTAAAAAAAGGGTTTTTTTATGTGTGCTCCAGGGTTTCCATTTTGTGTTGTAAAAGGAGTGGGTCATCTAATAGCTAGTTGACCCTCCCTAAGCAACGTAAAATTCAAATGCTGGAAGTAAAAAGCAAGAATTCCCAGTAACCTCAGGAGGGGCGGGGAGTTAATTCATTTAAGTGTGACTACAAAACAGACCCTCTTCTCCCCACTTTCTGGAGGGTAGCCTGGACATCTCCCTTCCCAGCCTGTGCCTGCTTTTGTCAGAGCAGAGGTGGTGCTGGAGGAACGCAGCCACTCCCCCCTGGTGTGTGATTCCCACAGCAGACTCCCCCAAATCTCCCAGGATCATGGTGTGAGGCAGGAGGAGGTAGGTGGGGACAAACTCTTACATTTTTAAGAAGCCTCTGCACGCTACAGTGAATAAAGGACAGCTAAACATGGGAGCATGGGAAGTACTAGCACTTGTCAAAAACCTCACGTTCAAGCACAGCACTGTTTTTTCCCAGCTGAGAGACAACTCGTGTTGGATGATGCAATGGGCCACTTGTCATGAGAATAGGGAACACTCATAGCCCTAATTCATATCTGTGGGTTAGGTAGTGGGACCTAGAAGAGCGAAGTGTCACCATCTGAAATATCCTCAGCAAGGAGATAGCACTGCAGTCCCTCTCCTGCTTCATGTCCTCTTGTGTTGGATTTGTTGGCTTGAGGGGACCATGTATCACACCAATGAGCCGTGTACAGTACAAGTGCCAAAAATGGCAGAGGGACCTGACAAAAGAGGGGTGTGAGGTAGGCAGCATGACCCTTGCACTCAGTGTGGTGAGCAAGTGCTGTGTCCTCTTGGTTCAGATCATGCAACCCCCAGCACCATTGGATGCAGCTAATGCAGAGAGCAGGAATGAACTGGCTGTGAATAATAGATCTAGAATATTTTGGAAAACTAGCACTATTAAAAATCAAAGAAGATGAGCTGGTGGTTGCACTTCAGTAAATCTTGCTCTGCAGTGCAGAAGCAATGAAGATTGTTTTACACTTTGATCAAAAAGTGCATTAATAAAATGATTTGGTTCATTCTTTTGCTTATTCCGCTAGCCTGAGAACAAGACATGGGCACGCTTTAGGCATCTCCAATCTGCAAGCACTCATTGGTTCAACTTTAAGCTTGATTGTGTGTGACTGTGTAGGGAAGAAGAACAAAGGCTTTATTTTTCTTTCATTTGTCTTAGTAACCTTGCAATGAAAAGTCAAACCAGGTTACATCTTTCTGTAGGATTTTAATGTAGTTTATAAAGGAAAAAGAGCAAACCTGGGTCCTCCTTGCAATTTCTGGTTCCCTCCAGCCTGTTCAGCTATTAAAATTCATTATGGAAACATTGCCCACATGTCTTTGGTCAGAAAAAGCAGTCTTTAGAAACACTGTAAGCACCTCAAGCCCTCCTGCACTTTCTGTCCATCCTAGACAGATGGGGTGAGTGCATGCTCATGCAATGCTAGAGGCTTTGCATTCGTGCAAGAGGAGGAGTCATCATCTAGTTTTGAGGAAGGCTCTCAAGCTATCTTTAGCAGACAGACAACTGCTGGATTGCACTTATAGAAATAGAAACAACCTTCTAGTCGGACTTCAGTGTTTTTGAGGTCCTTGCTGCTCAGCTCACGCTTTCTCTTCTCTCCAGAGACAACTGCTACAGCTGCTACAGAAAGGCAGAAACCATCTACCTCTCCATGTTAATGGTACCTACTTAACCCTTCTCACCTTGTTGGGAGAAATTTATCATTCTGGATTGCTTAGGGAATGCTGTTGGCTTTCTGAGTACAACTTAACTATTTTAGATAGTACTGCTATTTGCTTTTCTGGCCAGGACTAGGTGGTCAGCTCTGGCTGTGGTCTATGAGTAAAGATGTTCTCCAGATGCTCAAGCACTGTAGTTTGAATTATGTCTTCTGCCTTCCTCACTTCCAGAACAGCAAGCTGTGCTGTGCATATGAACAAGTTGTAGTCAGCCTGTAGAGGAGACTAGGATGTAGGATGGAGTATTTGTATCCTAAATGTCAAGACTTTGGCAGCAATAACTACCAGTGATTAATTAGATGACATGAGCTGTATGTGATAATATCAGTATTTAATGGAGTTGTACTTTTGAAGTTTATGAAAGATCAGAAAATAGGTTAATCAGTATTTTTGTAGTTCTTGTTTGCAGCTCTAACTGTAAACACCATTGTAGTCACATTGTTTAGTGTTAAATAGTCATGCAAACAGCAGGGAGTTGGACTCGATGATCCTTTTGGGTCTCTTCTAACTGGATATTCTGTGATTCTACATAACTTACAATTATCCTTCATTTTGGAAAAACAGGGAAAGAGTTGCATTTGCAGTGTTCCAAATATATTTGTCATGTTCCTCACTCATCTCTTGTTTTGCAGGGGCTAGTTTTAGTTTTCATTGGTCAAGTTAGCAGTTGATTCAGCTTATGACTTTAATATCATATGCTTGTGAAAAGTTGGCCAGGAGAGCACTTTCACTGTTGCTCACTCAAATGCCCACATACAGAATTCAGTGATATACATGAGTTGTATAAATTTATGAACAGCGTTTGCCTGTTTTAGTGAGTATTAATTTTTAAAGCAAATTAAATCACTAGAAGTTGTCATCTTTCTTTCTTTAAAAGTCATATGGTTTTCCTTTCTAATATAATAGCCAGGATACTCTATACTGTAAGTGTATTCTTATTGTATTGACTGTAAGAGAAGGCAACAGAAGATTTCTTCAAAATAAGAACTTGCTTCTGGATTTAGGGACTCCTTTTATTATTAATAGCATTTGAGAATGCAATAACCTGCCATTTCAATGGTGCAGGTTTTTTTGCAGAATAGAAGACATGACCTGAAAGTGGAACAAGTTTTATTTCTCTTAATTATCCCAACTGTGTGATCATCTGTAACAAATATAGTTTGTGGCTAGGGAGAGGCTGATTTTTGTAAAGCAGACTTAATTAGGAATAGGAGGAGTTTACAAGAGCAGCATATGCATAGAGAGGATAGAAGAGAGCTGACATTACATGGGTAAGAGTTGGCAAAACTGAACTGGGAAACAATACCAGAAGTAGAAGACAGACAAGCACAATACATTTTTAAAAATATAATTTTTGTTATGTGTTTTTTTTTGTTGTTCTTTGTTTTGTTTTGTTTTGTTTTTACTGTGCTAAGCAGCACAGTGTTGGGATTCGGGCAACCCAGTGGGAATTCCTGCTCTATTGTGGTGTATTTTGAGACTGACTGCCTAGCTCAGGGTACTCCTTGCCTAACTACAAGTATCTGAA
>VZSR01003805.1:1788480-1831075 GCA_013398615.1 Brachypodius melanocephalos | reverse complement strand
AATCAAAGGGTTTTAAATATACAAAAGCCACCATGTAGCGATGTAAATAAGACAATTTACAGTTTGTTGAAAAGAAGATGATTTATGGCCTTTAAATTGTGTAGAAAAACACGCATAAGATAGCTCAAATGATGAGGTAAAGGGGATGTGTATGACTGGTTTTCTTCTGGAACTTCAGGACATTTTTCTTATTATTGATATCTAAGCATCAGGCTCCAGCTTGTTGATGAAAACCTCAGACACCTCAGGGGTACTTTGAAAGAAAGCCTCCTGCTAATGCTTTAACTGTGCCCTCTCTTCTCTGCTCCATGGTGGGATCCCCAGGGAACATTTCCTCCCTGTTAGGTATTGCTGTCGTTAGTCTGTGTCTATATGTTAGCAAAATAGATGTTGCTCCTGACAGTCTGGGGCTGTGCAGTGTCTGTACGGTTTGGAGTCTGGTGGGATCTGTCCCTGCAATACAGTGCAGTGCTGTGCTTGGGAGCACACAGGTAGAGAGGCCCAAAGACAGATCCTAGACAAACTCATTTTTGTTGGTTCATCTGTCCTCTTTAATAAACTTTAATGACTTGTGTTTTTTGACTACACTATGATGGTATTTTGCACTTTTTCCTACACTTTTATTTCTTCAAATGCAGCTCTCTTATGGTACCACACAGAACAGTGTCCTGGCAGGACCAGGTGATCCTCTGAGAAGACTGCAGAAAGCTTAGGTTCCACCAAAGGATATATTATCACGCCCTTGTTTTAAAGATAACCACTCAAGGATTAAATGCATGGGCTTCAATATCTTAAGCCAGCTCCTGTTCAGGTGACTTTCATTCTTATTCAGTGTATTCAATGAAAAGTCAAACCACAGAAATAATTTGGGAGGTCAGTTCCTGAAGATGGTTGTATGGTCTGGTTTAGTAGTTTTCTCTGTGTGTGGAACACAGTGAGACTTGGGCTTGTCTTCCATGTCTCATCCACTCATGTATATGTAGCACCCCATCTTTATAAGGATCTCAGAACAAGAGAAAATTGCCTCAAGTTGCATCGGAGTTGTCAAGCACTGGCACAGGCTGCCCAGGGAAGTGGCTGACTCACCATCCCTGAAGGTGTTTAAACAAATGTGCACATGTGGCTCTTTGGGATGTGGTTCAGTGGTGGACTTGGCAGTGTCAGGGTAATGGTTGGACTTGATAATCTTGGAGATCTTTTCCAACCAAAATGATTCTATGACTCTAAGGGTAGAGGTAGTGCACCTCTATATCAGTGAGCAGTTGTTCTTGGTTTCCTCTGACTTAATATGGTTACTCTTGAGAACACAGAGATTGTAGCATTTACTTCCAGTTCAGTTTTGTCAGTCACTCCATCTCAACAGCAGCAGCTCCCCATCTGGCTTTGGAGCCTTGTCCATGAAACACTACATCTGTTCATACCTCTGTGGGAGATAGAGGTATGCTGGGTAATTCTCTAGCCTTCTACTGTTCAAAACTGAGATTCATGTAATGATTTGAGTCACAAATAGCAGCTCACTGGAAATTTTACCTTCTTCTTGCACTTATGTCCCTTGGAGAATCTGTGTTGAAGAGTGAATTACATTTAGGAGAGTAAGAGGTTGGGACACAAAGCATGAGCTGCTGGGAAGAACAGGACTTGATTCTTGCATCTTCAGTCTATCCTAGGGGGGTAAAAAAGGTCCTAAATGGAGGCCAATCTTAGTGCAAATCATATCCAGGCCTGGGTTTCGCTTCTTCTATAAACTCCTGAGGTCAATGTTTGTTCATGAGGCTCAGAAGAAGTAATCTCTCCCCTGCAGGGATTCCTGCATGACTTCTGTGTTCCGTATGGTGCAGGAGATCAGAGCTCTGTATTGTGGTGTTTGCTGACCTAAAATGTCTGTGCTTCAGTGAACGGGAAACACCAAAAAAATGAGCAGTTGTTTATCAGAAAGGCCGGTGGACTGCCTCAGCACCAAGTTAAACACAAACCCTTGTTGTGTTAATTAGGTGTTATTTTGAGTTTAACAGGGGATGCATTATTAACCAGACCTTTGTTGTGCTGTTATTTCTTTATACAGTTAATGTGACACCAAATCCCACAACACAGTTCATTCCATTATTAATGGCTTTCATCACTAAACTATTTTTAGCCTTGTCAGAAAATACTTAAGAGAAAGAAAGGAATCCATTGGCAGATAAATGTGAATGCTTAAACAGGGCTTTCACCACAGCAATTTCTTACTGCCTTCGTTGTTGGCTACTTTGAGTATGTGTGGGGAAATACCTCTGCATGACTGTCCTCTAGCTGGTTGCATCTTCCTGTGGGAGAGAATTGGATGAGATGATCTGGCACTACTGAGGAAGAATGCTCCTTTTTTTTTCCTGTTAGGACAGAAAAAAGTAGGTAAGACTGAAATGATGACATTTCTACCCTTGATACCCACTTGCATATGTAGCTGTCTTCTGGAAAATGAAAAACCTAGTGGTGTCAACCACTTAGGCCTTGTGAAACTACACCAATCCTAAGCTGTAAAAAAACTACTTTCTTCTTCTTTTCTGGTTGCAGGCTTCAGGCAGTGTTGCATGTAGTTGACAGGACTTGGTCTACTGAGTGTAGCATTTGTTAAACCAGGAGGCAGAAGGAGAGAAGTTTGTAAGAGGAATGGAGCCTACCTTTTGGAGAAGCAGGATTTAGTTGATGTTGCTAATAATAGTGATTTTTTATATTCCTTATCCCTGAAGAAAAAGTTTTCTCTGCAGTTTTCCTTATTTGAAAGAATGAAACACAAAAGTATAGGCACTTGTGATCCTTCCAGACCATCCGTCCTCACAGTCCTTTGATCCTTTTGTGCCTTCTAGATAAACAGTTTCTAGAAGCTAGTGGTATCTGTATGCACTTATAATTTATCAATATGACCGATGTTACAAAAGTGTTCAGACTTTATTCAAAGTCTCCTGTTTCTAGAATAGTCTTGAATTATGAGGTTTTTGTTTAGTTTGGCTTTTTCATCTGTGGTGGCACATGAAGGTACCCAAAATCTTGAAGAAATTTGATTGCATCTTTTTCTTTTAAATACCAAATTATGTGAAGTTACTTTGTGATTTTTGTCAGTTTTGTGACTGATAGGTGTGTCTCTGTGTAGTGGTGTGGGTTGGGTATCATTACCACCAAAAACAAACCCCTGCCACACACCCTTGCTTTCATGCACTGCTATGCTGAAAGTTATACACAAGTACTTGACATGGACAATAATGCCATACATGGACCAAGGCGAAAAAAATATTTTATCAAAATTTAGAACTAAGATTAAAGCATTTTGGTTACTTGCTTATGTCTTTTCTAGACTGGATTCAATTTCATAATCCTTTTGCCTTTACAAACTGATAGATTTTAGGTTAGAGATGTTAAGAAGTAGAGAGAGACTGCTGGATCATATTCTTCATCAGTGTAAGTTCACAGTGAATTTTCCTACAATATTTGTGATTCTTTTTACATTGCTTCAGCAAAGAAGCCTTCATCAGCTGTCTGAGGAAAGTGTCACACATTTTGGTAGAGCTTTCTGCCCCAAGGCTCATGCTCCCTCTCTCAGTCGGAACCCTCACTCTTAGTTACATCCTTTGCTGACAGATTGTACTACATCTCATTTGGAAAGCCTGAGCCGACCTTTGAGGACATGATATTGTTTCTTCTCCATGGAGTTTGTTTCTAAGTTTTATCCCTTTCCTTTTCTCAGGCTAGCACAGAACAGGTTCTGCCCTTGCTGTTTAAAAAAAGCAGTTGCCTTGTGCATTGGAGAGAGGGTGAGTTCTGCTTTGGTTTTTCAGCAATACTTGCCAGAAGTGAAAACCTGTGCATCAGCTGTGATGCTTTCCTCATATTTCCATCTTCTGGGCAGGGTGAACTCCTGGATCACACTCCAGGATCACACTCCCAAACTAAATGATCTGCATTCCTTCTGACAGTAGAAATAACTGCTGCTGTTACCATTGCTAATTTTAGTATAACTTTTACTTGCGTGATTTAAAGAGCAGCAGTAGGATCAGGCATTAGGCCATGGCTCTGCAAAGAAAGCCACCGGATTATGTTTTGTGTTCAGTGCATTGTGTTTTGCCCTAGACTGGAAATGCCACTGTGTTATAACTAATAAGTAATAAGATCTAACCATAATTGTTTTATTACTTTAGGAGTCAGACCCTTTACTAGGGAGTTTGCTAATTGACAAACATGTTGTTCAGCTCTGTATTTCCATTAAGAAGCCTGAACCAGGCTTCTCTCTGGTTTTGTATTGAGATGAAGACTTGACATTATTAATCATCATAATTTTAAAAAAATAGACAAATAAATTGGACTTCTGAGCTTAATACCTTGTTTAAGGATTTTCTCCACTGCTGCAAACAAGATAATGAAGGATTTCCCATGCTAGGTGTAGTTTGTTACTCTAAGTGACAGGAGAGACACAAGGCAAAGGCAGGGTGAAACCGGGGTCAGCAAAGCTTGGCTTTGACTTGGCAGTCCTTGCAAGCACACAGCTGCCCTGAGTGCATTGGTACTCTCTGCCTTGGCCACCTGAGACCACCTTGCTTGGGCCAGGGGCATGCTCCAGAGCACTGAGAAGTTAGTTTTAAACTAACTTAAACACAGCCATAATACTCTGAAAATGGAAATTCCCTTCCTGGTCCTTACACACATTTCTGGTGCTGTCTTGGGTAAGTTGTTTCTCTCCCAGTTTCTAAGGAACTATGGAAATACTAATTTTCCACCATCTTTCTATGTTTCATGTAATTACAGAGTGGTTTCCACTAGACCACTTTGCCCAGAGCCTCATCCAGTCAGGCCTTGAGCACTTTCAGGGAATGGGCAAGGATGTGTTTTTCCTCCCACAGATGTTCTTTCAGGGAATTTAGAACAATTCTGCATTTTACTGGTTATAATATTAGCTTCCCCTTAGCAAAATGACACTTAATCCATGCTAATGTCCTCTCATGGAGCTGTAAGAGCTGTCAACCTTTCAGCAATGCTCTTCTCAAGAGTTTTCTTCATGAGTAAGAAGGGCAGTAAGCCTGACTGAATTGCTAGGCTTGTATATGGTTCTTGCTGTATTAATTTCTGGTTCCAGAAATTATTTTCAACAGCTTGGAATTTTTCTTTTCCTGTTTTATGAATAAATCCTCCTTTGACAGAGAAACATCACTTTTCTATGTGATGTTTTTCCATTCAGTTTATATCTCCCATTCTGATCCTGGTTTTGTATCTCTTTACATTTATTAATTGGAGTAAGTGAACACTGATTTGGTGGATTAGTCTCTGCTATTAGTGTAACCTGACTCTCCAACAATAAACTGGAGAGTACAGAATTTTTTTTTTCACCTAGGAGGTATGAAGTGGAAAGAATTGAGAGTAAATGGTGCTTTGGAGTGTTTGTATTCCATGAATCACATTTCTTACTCTGCTAGCTATGAGTCCCCTCATGTGCTGAGATGATCTCTGCAGTTTTGAATGTGACTTGAGGGCAGGCTGTGGCCCAAGTCCTGACCACAGCTGAGAGAACACCACACTCTCTTCTAACACTCGTCTTAGCGTAGAAGGAAAAAAATCACAACATTCTTTTTTTTCCCCCTTTTTCAGCAGTAGATAGGACCACATAAATAATTTCTGCCTATGAGAATTGCCACTAAACTAATGCAAACGAAGTCCCACAGGTGCAAGAATGTTTGCAGGACAGTGCTCAAAAGGAAAATGGCTCTGGCTCCACTTACAAGATGCAAATATCCTACTTTGTAAAAAAGAAAAAAAAAAGGCTTTAATTGAAGCATGACTTTCACTGGCAAATTCTGGTTTTGTTTTCAATATATGCCATTGTGCTCAATGAGGGGAGAAAATTTTCCATGAGCAGAATTCAAATGCATTCTTCTAAATTCATGTAATGGAAAAAGGCCTATTAAATATAATACAGAAAGGACCATTAGGCATATTTCAAATTTTAATGGGCACAGGAAGGGGGGAAAGGTTAGCATTTCTTCATTATTTATCTACTTTTTCATATTTATGACTAGCTCCAACTGTACTCTATTTCCTTTCTAATTTTTTAGAGTGCAGCTGTAGTTACATTCTGTACAAGTGATATTTTGGGGCAAATAGCAGAATTGCTGATGTCAACTGTTTGAAAACTAATACTGATCCAAAGAAAATGGCTTTCCACATTCATCTTATATTGATTCTTGAGCTGTTGGATGTACTGAGATCCCACTTCACATTTTCTCAAGGACAGCCAAAAACTTTCAAGTTTGGCATTGTTATACTTCCACTGACAGGTTCATGTGATGACACTGATTCGGGTACTGGGCCAGAAGTTATGAGAGCTGAAATAGTGTGTTGGAGGGATTTATAATAAGTTTACAACCCTTTAAATGTCTGAGTGGAGATGATAATTCTGAATACGTGACTTAAGCTGAATTGTTTGTCTAGAATTTGAAGGGGGGAAAAGGGTTAATCTGTTTTGAGGGCAAGATTAAAGCAGATAGTTTGGTCCTCTCTGCTGAATTTTGACAGTAGGCTGTTGGGCAGCTAGGACCTGGTCTCTTTTGAGGAAAAAGAATAAAACTTTTGTAATACGTGACAAAAATTGTTTTTGTTATTGAAAGGAATGAAGGATGTGGCATGTGACTCCTATTGTTTTGTCTCCTATCTGACAGGCTTGGGGAAGGGATTTGCCTTTATACTCCCCTCTGTTCTAAAACTTGAATCCAGAAACACAAATATCCATTCATGCCTTGTCTTTTGCTGGCCTGTGTGTTAAGAAATTATCCATGTAGTGCTGGTGAGTCTCTGTTCCTATGGGGACAGCTAGGCACGAGGTGCTGGCTACCAAGAGACATGGCGTGCTGTGCTGGTGTGCCGAGCCTGGAAAGGGGAGGGCAAAGCTGCCTTTTCTTTGGGCATGCAGTTACCTCTAGACCAGGTTTGAATGCAAAAGGCAGATGGATGGGAGCTTTAATTCTGGGAAAAGCTTAAGCATAAAAAAAAATGTTTGGACAACTTAGGTCAGAGGTGACAATCACCAAGACTTCCCAAATACAAGACATGGGAATTCAGTTGGCCACACTACTCCTGCTTTCCAGAGAACTTTCTGTCTCCTTAGAAAATTTGTGTAGAAAAACTGAGTGATCCAACTGGAAAACATATTGATTAAAGATGCATTTTGAATGTATTAAGTGCTATGAAATATGAAGTTCTGTGCAAAATGAAACCAAAATTAGTGGATATTATGGCACCGTTGTTTGTGTATCTTTTTTTCCCCTCCTCTAAAATCATACCCTGCAATTTTCTAATGCATTTACCATAACTTTAGAAAAGCTTGAGAACTGTGAGATTCTGATGAACCCACAGTAATGCCCTTGCAATTCGGGGTACAGGGACTGGAAAGTGACATTATAAAATAAGAAAAACATAGCTGGAATGGATAGTGATGGATAGCAATAGCTAGATGGATAGCAATGGCAAGTGCCATGTTATTCATTCAGGTGAATGCAAATTTTTTTTTTTTAGCCATTATCCTTTTTATCCATATCCTTCAGCATCCACCAAAAATACTGCTTTGGTGGTATTCTCTGACCAAGTTCCATGCAAGAGAAGGCCTGGACACGTATTTTTGTTCTGGGAAGCATGGCAAAGCATGGCAGGTCCTGCTCACCTAGGCAAAAGCAATTGGCCTTTCAACATAGATTTTACCTTGTTGCTCCCAAGAGTAAGGATGGCCGGGAGAAGTGTGAACAGCCAGAAAAAAATGTATATTCCAGGATGTGCTTCTCTCTGAGTGCAGCCAAGCATTGTAGAAGCTTCCTTGTTTCAGGACATGATTCCTTGCTTCCTTCTTGCCCTTTGATTTTCCCCTTGCTCCTCCTCTGAGAGGGCTGAGTGTTCTCTTGTGTTTCAGGAGCACCCTCTTTCCCTAGTTTCCTGGAAAATGCACTTTGCCATTCTCTCCATTCTTTGATTGACCTTCAAGGTCTATTCAAGCCTCCCTTTTCATTCCCACTCCTCCCTTACAGGGTCTCTGCCTGCCCATGGAACTCCCACCTCTGTTCCCTTCATCTCCAGTGCAAAGAGTGCTAAAGGGCACTTTTAAACCTTTCCTCTCTGTGCATGCTGTGTCACCATGATTCAGTGCATGGTGATGCAGCTTTGCTGTGATCACAGAGCACTCTGACCTGTGCTTGCTGAAGCTCTGTTGATAGTTAATGAGGAGCTCTGGGAAGATGATCGCTGATGTGGCCAGTGAATCTGTACTATGAGTTATTAACTGTGCTTTTGTTTTAGCCTGCCTGATCCTGTAAATGGAGGTTTACAGGAGGAGCCTGGCATTGGCTCCTGAAAATTACTGTGTAGCCTTCTTCATAAGTTCTTTGGCACTGGTGTTGATATCAAGGGCTATTAAAAATAATTAGGTACTGCAGCTTTACTAATGGTTTAAGAGGTTCTCCTTGCATCTCAGTATGAGGCTGATCTGATGCAGCTATCTTCTTGATAGTATCCAAGAGTGTTTTGTCTTTCTGAGTACATTTTGTTCTGGCTCATTTCAGAAATCTGCTCTTAGCTCCAAGGTCTGCAATTGGTCTGCAATCTGTTGGCCTGTAATTAGTACCAATATTATAGTGCTATGACTGCACTGATCTGAACTGCTGGCTATTTTTAGATATGACATTATTCAGGGTTTTGTTGTGTGGCTTATTTTTCTCATCATCAATCAGCAGGATGCTGATCATAAAATAATGCTGTTTTTTAGGTTAGTGCAGACTTGTGGAGATACCAGTTAGCCAATATTTACACAAGCTTACCTTTAGGTGGAGACTGTGGTCCAGTCCCAGGCTGAAGGGATCTGGTCAGTATCTCCTTCTGGTAGCTTGAAATGCTGAGTTCCTGCCTTGCCTGTAGGCCAAGGAGTGGATTTACACTTAATCTGCAGCAAAATCAGATACTCTGCATCCAAACAAGTCATGTTTCTGCCATAACAGAAACTGTGAACTCTGTCAGTAAACTAAATACTGTTAAAGTATTATTGAGAAAGAGCCAAGCTTATGCTTTATGGAGGGCCAACAACAGGAAGCTTGATTTAATGAAAATTTGGATAGAAACTAGGACATATGCTGTGTCTGAACCATACAGGAAATGTCTGAGTTCTCTCAGGTAGTATCTTTGTTTTGAATAGTACAACTTTAGCCCTCTGGTGACAGTAGTATCATGGAGTCACAGTTGATATTAATCATAGATTGTGCAGCCTTTCTAAGTGGCTGCTTCATATTCAAAGATCTTTGAGTGCCATTAAGAGTTGTTTTGTTTTGTTTTTTCACAAATGAATCTGTTTTGTCTTTTTCTTTCTCAGCACTATCATTAAAAAGAACTTGCTTTCTTTTACACCTCTAGATGTAAAAACTCACTGAGCCCCAGTGAAGAAAAACCATGTAGCCAGATACAGTCCTTGATTCTGAAGGAGAAACTTTTGGTACTTCAAAATCCCAGAGACTAGACCAGTCTACTTATAGATGGAAGTTGAATGAGAGGTAATTAAATCTAAATTAGAAACTTTGGCTGTTTTCATCTGCGATTTTAGAATCTTAGAAAGTACTTACATAAGAAAGAAAAAGATCAGGGAACAGAACTAGAAAAACAGAAGTCAGGAGGCTACCTACAATATGGATATTTGCTGACTATGCATACTAAGGAAGTCATCACCAAGTAGGATAGAAATAGGATCAGAAAACAAAGGGGAATTCACCCTAAAATAAAGATAGGTCTGGGGAGAAATTTTCATAGAAAGAGAAATGCTTGAAATGTTTAATTTTGAAAAAATTCTGGGAGCCAGAGCATGGTACTAACCAGTTATGATGTTGCAATTCATTTCAGTTATTTTTAATATTTGATAGCACTCAGAGGTGTCAACAATAAATGGAGATTTTTTCCTATGAAATGTGCTATTGTTTTTGCTATGCTTGCTGGCTAATTTTTGCTTAAATCTCAACAATATTATGAAGCTTAATTCATTGATGTGAAAAGCTGTTTTTTTAGAACAGTTAGTGTAGATTTATGAAAATACCAGTTAGCCAGTATTTATGGCTGAACATTGTGATGTTCACTCATAAAAGCCAAATGTATTCTAAGAGATCAGGTGAAAATGCAGGCAGGACACTCCTGATTACCTCCAGTTATAGTGATCACAGTCTCATTTCTCTGGGTGTGGACATGAGCCTCCTCCATGGGTAAATGAGAGACATTTATACCACTGTTAAAAGTGTCATGTGGTCACTCATGCAGAGGCCTGAAATACTGAAGTTGTTGTTCACCAGAATGAAAAACTGCCTTTCTTCAACAAGGAATTGCAGCTAACAGAACAGAAACCTTTATGAGGTCAGTTTTCCACTCTGATTACTGAGCTTTCTGCCCTCCATAGGAAAGCAGAAGAGAAACCCTCCTACAAAAGTTGGCTATTAACTAAATTGAGGCATAGGGACTTTTTTGAATTAGTTTTGGAAATATCTCTTCTCTTTAGGGAAGTAAATAACTTATTATTAAACTTGTTAGGAAATACTGCTGCAGATCATCATCTCTTTTTCATTTCTAAATTGCATAAATGTGAAATTTCTAGGCCTCAGTGAGACATCTCAGTAATTAGTATAACTTCTCATTTCCCCCACTGCACAGCCTGCTTACCTCATGTGTCCTGAATCTACCAGCTTCTTTCCAAATTTCTGGAAGTTGTGTACACCAGCTGGGGTATTTGTATATGTATGTACACAATGCATATGTACCCCTGCTGTCAGGCATTTTGATATCTCATGCTACCTCATCCACATCTTGAATTGCAGCTGGTTGGGGCTTGTATCAGCAATAGTGTGGCCAGCAGGACCAGGGCTCTGATCATCTCTTGTACTCGGCACTGGGGAGGCCGTACCTCAAATCCTATGTCCAGTTCTGGGCTCCTCACTGCAAGGACACTGAGGTGCTGGGCATGCCCAGAGTAAGGCAGTGGGGCTGGTGAAGAGTCTGGAGCACAAATATCACGTGGAGTGGCTGAGGGAGCTGAGATTTAGTCTGGAGAAAAGGAGGCTCAGGGGACACTTTATTGCTCCCTAAGACTACCTGAAAGGAGGGAGTAGCCAGTGGGGACTGACCTCTTCAAAGTAAGAAGCAATAGGTTGACAGGAAACAACCTCAAGTCTCACCAGAGGAGGTTTAGATAGGATATTACAAAAAATTTCTTCAATGAAAGGGTTGTCAGACACTGGAACAGCCTGCTTGGGGAAATTGAGTTGCCGTCCCTGGAGGTATTTAGAAGACATGTGACACTTCGGGATAGGGTTTAGTGGTGCACTTGCAGCATTAGTTCAATGGTTGGACTTTATGATATTAAAGGTCTTTTCTAATTCTAATAGCTGTATGATTCTGTGATACAGGGAGTGCATTTGTTCCCTTTAATTTCCTTGTGTGCTTGGAAGGGCAGAAGGACAATGTGGATTTCATAGTGCATCCTGTCCTTCCTCTCACTGCCCCATGTCCTCTGCTTCCATTTGCATGAGAAGGTGCACAGGGCAGACACCTCTCCTGCCACATTCCTGCTATGCCTGTGCTTTGAACATTCAAAGTAATTTTATGCCAGATCTTGCATTTTGGGGTCTTGGCTTTCTTAGACATCCTTGGGCACTATGAAAAGGGGGTGTGTATGAGGAAACCAAGAGCCTAATAAAGTGTTTTAGAAAATGAAAGGCTGTTGACTCCTGTTGGGGTCCTCTAATCTCCAGAATGGTGTATGGGGTATGGCAAGTCAGTCTACCTTTGTTCTGTGACAAAATATAATTTGGGGATTAATATTGTGCAGGGAGACAACTCCAGCTGCTTCTAATTTCCTTACTAGGAGCCCATCTGTCTAGCTGCCAGGATGTGATACAGTTGTATTACTAGTTGCATTGATTCATATTCTCTTTTTCTAATGATGCATAGAGATCTATTACCCATATGTTGTTTCCAGTGAGTGTATCTGCCTTTCATACTGTCTCTCCTGAGGGATTACTAGGAAATGGATAGGACTCCTGCAAGCAGACTACTAATCCGTAAAGAGATCCTGAGGAGGGAGCTGGGAAATTGTTTCCCTTCCCCATGGTCTTGTGTGATATATGTGCATATGAGTTCTCTCTAAATGGGTTTTCAATTCTTCTTTTATTTCTTCATTAAAAGATGTGTCACACATATCTTCTTCCTATTTCTTACGGTTAATATGCAGCCGAGCAAGTTCTTCAGTATCATGTCAAGACTAGAAAATAGTGTGTTGGCTAATTCTCAGTGCAGATAAAAAAAGGCTTGGGAAAAATAAATTGAATATGCTTGTCCCATTTACATGAAAGCAGTGGCTGCACTCATGGGCTGCTGGGCCCTTAGTTAAACTCTGAATTACAGCAAAGAATCAGCATCTGCTCATTTATGTATTTATATCATTTGAGTTCATTTGCTGCCATTTGCTGTTACTTCCACATTAGAGATGTTTGCAATGAATAGTATTCTGAGTTGCTCCCTAGTTGTTCCACTAAGGACTAACCAATGTACGACACTTCAATCCTATTATACTGTGTTTTGCTTTCCTAGTGAAGGATCTTGACTCTTCACTGGGTTTTTAAAATACTGATGTTTACCCTAAGTGGACTAGGATGTGTAGGATGAGAGAGAAATCCTCTCTCAGGCAATATTGCCACAGACAAAACATAAATGTTCTCAAGCTCATTGGTTTTAGTGTTCAAGAGAACAACTGGCTGGATCTGCTGCACCATTTGCTTGCAGTGACCAGAGCAGGATGGTGTGTGATGGGTGTTTATCAGATATGGTGTTTATCAGTGAGGCTGCTCACCACTGTCACACAGCCCTATGTCTTCTGGCTTCAATAACCTGCAGATTGCTAGATTAGAGAAGTGATTCATTACACTTGTGACTCTTAGTATGCTTGTTTTAACTGGACACATTGGCATGAGAGCAAATAGTATGACTTTCTGTACAGAAATAGAAAGTTAATATTCTTTAGTTAGTTTGCCTTGGCTAAAGCAGAACCATGACACAGAACTTACCTTTTACAATGCTTGGACTTTGAGTATTTATTAATTCTTATGTACATGAAACTTCTATAGGTGAAAATATTCTCCTTTATTCTGAGAAAATATCTTTAAATCCTTAATTCTTCCCTGATTTCATTTTTCCAGAGTTATTACTATGATAGAATCAAAGAATAAATTTCATTGGCAGTGTTGCAACTCTTCTTGTGATTTCCAGTCCAGTAAGAGATGACATGACACTCACTTAGTAGGCTGTTTGGTCTGTTTTACTGAATTACTGTCTGAGGTACACACAGCATATCAATAAATGACATTTCTGTATGCAGATATTTCTGGGGTTTGGTTTACTTGCTCTTAGTTGGTTTTGTTTTGTTTTTATTTTGGTTTGGGTTGGATTTTTTGGGTTGGTTTGGTTTTTCTGTATTTATTACTTGTATTTAATGAAGGAAGCAGACTACTTAAGGGCACATAGGAGTTACCAATTTGGATCGCATTGGTAGTTCACTAACTCTAGTTACGATCACAGCTAAGAGCATCAGAGAGAAGTATAGTAACATATACAGCATAGGGTGTACTTCATAACTTTTCTTCACAAAAATAAGCTTCTTAATCTTTTCTGTCAGCTCCCCTTCTCCCTCCAATGCTGAGGATGTACGTTTTAGTATTACTTTCAAATTTTCTGTTATAAGCTGTTATTGTTCCTGGGTTGTTCTTGTACAGAATCATTTGTGTCCTGCTCATTCCCCTGTATGAAGCCATTTCCTAACCCTGCAGGTTGGGTCCTGACCATCTGGGGAGGCTTCAGGTGGCAGGTGATCCCCAGGGAACTCTGGCAGATACAGGACATCCAAGAAATATCTTTGAAGGGAAGGGGAAATGTTCTTAGGACAGAATAACACCCTGAAAGAAACCTAAGAATAAGTAGAATCAACATAGCAAAGATACCAAATAACAAATTGTGCAGGATGGAAACATCTTCGTGAGTTTATGTTCTCAGAATATAATTCTGTCAAATGACAGAATGTCTCACGCTGAGTGGAAATACCTTTGTTGCCTGTTATTCTGTGGGAAATCCACCGTTCTCTGGTGAACATTTTCTTGCCAGCTCATGTTCACCCCTCCTTGCTGCACTGCCTGTGAGTCAGGAGTTCACAGAGCAGTGTCAGCATCTCACATCATCCAAGTGAACTTAACAGGCTTTAAGGTGCTTGATCTTATCCAGACCATTCAACAGCTAAACATAAGAGGTCATGAGCTTCATTTTCTCAATGCATCAGGTCTCTCTTTACACAGATGTCAATAGATACCAGCAATGAGTTGAAACATGTGCTGTGCAGAAAGGCATCTCTGCAAGAGATGAGCCTGGCTGCACTGTAGAAGTTGTGCACTTCAACTAGTGCAGCTAGTGGAAAAAAAATGCAATAGAAAGGTATTTTTGTAGATTCTTGTAAATAAGCAGAATTGTGTCTGTCAGGCAGTAACCCAGGGCAGTGTCCTCGCTCACATCCTCAACACTCTGGGTGACTCCCCAGTGCTTCCTCTGAAAGCTGCTTCTGTCACCTCCTGCTGCACTTGTTTAGGTGTGCTCAAGGTTTCTCGATGCATGGCTGGAGAGGTGCAAGCCACCCCTCCAGAATTCCATGCTGAGCTGTCCATCATACAAACATTTCTGACCAAAGCATTTCTCTGCAGAGCTTTACCATTCAAGGTTCAACAGTGTGGGAAATGGATTTGTAGAGAATTCTCAAAGTCTGATAGAAGGCCCACATAGTCTTCTGCATGTCTATGCAAACTTTGAGATAAAGGATGCTGACTGAGAAAGGCCATGGAATAGGACAGACATTGTTGAGAGAGAAATTGAACTAGAAATAAGTTTCAAATTATGATATTGCAAATGGATTAAATATTTTGGAGAAATAGAACTATGAAAGATGTATTGTAGCAAGACCCATGTGGGGTATTTTAGTAGATGATTTGCTTAGAAGCATTAGCAGCATTGTCTGGTAAAAGCTGATAGGCAAAAAATGCTTATAATGTATTGTAATTAGGAAATAGTTGAGCTTCTGATTGTGATGGTGTCATTTATAACATCTGTACCATCTCACCCTTCTCATGAGGCTGAAAATGGAATAAAAGTCTTTAAAATGTCTCTCAGGAGTCCCATCTCTGGGTCAGAAAAAGGTTTTTCTGACACAACAGCCTTTGGCCTTCCCCAGTCTGGGATGGGAGGAGGGATGAATACATCTCTGTCAACAAACATCTGTCAAGCTTGCTGGTCCCCAGGGGAGCACTGTGTCACTTTAGCTCCTTTTTGTTTTTTTACATTGATGTGAATTTTGGATTTTCTGGGTTTTCTTTTAATCCTTTTGAGAGTCTAACTACTTGCTCATAAAGGGAAGTGATACTACTATCCGCTGGTTTTGTGGAAGGTGTAGAAGTTTCTTCTGAATTTATCTGGAAGACAGAACATTTCCAGCCATAAATACTTTAAGCTAATTGCTCTACAAACACCTGGTTTTATTAAATTCAATAAAACTTTTCAGACTATAAATTGATTTTAAAATTATTAATTTTATCCATTTTTCATCAGTGTTACAGAGACACTACTCTGGAAACATGAAAAGTATGTGCATGTGTCAGAGTTTTGGTTTTATTAGAAAGGTTGAGTTTTTTGAGTTAAAACAGGAGATTTGTGAAGTGGACATTCATTAGAAACTCAGGAGCTTTTACTGAAAGGTTAAACAAACTGGGGCACACTATGTATTTCCCTTTCCCCCCTGCTCTCTCCTGACTGGTAGAAGAGATGGATGTTATTTCCCAGACATGTGTATCTTGTGCATGAATCCCTTTAGAAATATTTTAGAACAGAACTGTGGCTTACAGTGTCTTAAATAACTATTTTTCATGAATATACAAGAGCCTGCTTCCATCTTTGCTAAAGATGTTTGCTAGTGTCTGTTATGATGTTGCTAAAAGCTATTTACATTTAAATGGCCTTAAATGAGGCAGTTTGTGTAACAACTGGACAGCAAGAAAACCAAAACAATGTGCCATTAATACATACCCCAGAACATTCATATAATCTAAAGATACTTCAAGGATCTAGTTAGTTTGGGTATCTTTTAATTAGAAGCTTATCATTGATCTGTATTCATGCCATAATTAACTTGGACTGCTACTAATGAATTCTCTAAATAGATTTTTGTGTAAATTGTTTCTATCCAATGGCTGGGAGCAGGGGAGTGCTGGGAGTTGCAATAATAGTGTCTGAAACTCATTGCCTCTTAGGGTTTAACTTTGTCAATTGCTTTGTTTTGATCAGCTTCATTGATTTTATTTTTGTTTTACCAGAATCAGAGCCAGAAAATATGTAAGCAGTCAAGTTTGCTTTTGAAAAGCATCATCTCTTGGTCATCTTCAGCCTGTGCTGAGGAATGGTATCTTTGAGCTGCTGTAGACAGACTCCAGTTCCTTCTGTAGCTGAACTTAAGATTTGAGTGAGTTGTTTCTAACAACACACTCCACAATATTAATTCATTTTTAGCTACATCAAAGTTTGAGGGACAGGATGTACAACTTCTTCAATGCAGCATTTAGATAGTACATCTTCTCTGCCAATTTTTGTACGTAGCAGCCATGAATCAGACCTTCTTAAGTACTGAGATAAAACAGAGGGCAAAGAGGAAAAAAGTCACAGTTATTAATGAGGTGTTAGATGACATTCATGACAGTTTTTAGCTATGTAATCACAAATTTACACTATTAAAGAACATGGAATCTGAGAATCTCACTTGGTTTTATCATTGCATGGCTGGGACCTTTGAGGAAAACTAAATGTCAAGAAATTTGGCCAAAATGATGATAGTTGCTAGAGTTGTGATGGGACTGTAGAGCCCGCCCTTGGTTCTACGTGCAGTCCTGCAGGAAGGCTCATACACCTCTCCCAGTAATATCAAGGGATCAAAGTCTGTCAAGTGATTGAGGCCTCCTTACCTAAGGACATAAGCCAGAAGTGACGGACAAGTAAATGACACTAAGGAAACACGTGGTCCCCTTGGAAAGGCTGTATGGGATCCCAGCCACTGCTTACTCTTGTCTATTAGCTAGCTGTTGATGGATGGGGGATTGAGGAAGCTACCTATTTCTCAGCTGTAAACAATCCCTGCCAAAAAATTACTCAGCCCGTGTGCAGCTGCACTGTAGAGACAGCTGGTGCCATGAGGACTCTTACCCTGGGTTTAGGAAAGGTCATGGTCTGACCTAACCTTTGTCTGGACAGAAGTGCAGTGTTTATCTTCCCTTCAAGAAAACAGAAGAAAGTAGTATCTGAATGTCCTCTCTGGTAGTGAGCATAGGAATTTACTTGTTCTTCATGAAGAAATGTGCGATGTCAGGAAAACAGTGTTTACAAGGCAGAGCTCCTGGTGGCATTCAGAGAATTCTCACCTTCTTGTTGAAGTGACTGCAGTCTGAGTTATGGGGGCACAAGAGTAAAACCTAAAATTAGTAATAGTGTTTTGTAGTTGCACATTCTGACCCACTTAATATTTCATAGCTGCCTACAATAAGGAATTAAAACCAAGGGGATGCTGTTAACATTGTGTAATTCTAATGCAATGGCCAAATAGTAGAATGATTGATTGATTAGAGAAAATGTCAAGAGCAAAATTACTCTTGCATTCCACAGAAATAAAGGAGAAGTTTGTTGTCTTTTTATTTCCATGTTTGCATCACATTTGAAATTGGTATTTCCTAACACAATTTAAATAGGCTGTGAATATTCTTATCTGATTTTAAAAACCTGATTATTTTATCCCAAGAAAGAGCTGTGCATCATTTGAATGACACATGTTTCAGGAGCTGCCTGTGTTCTGCTGAAAAGTCATCAGACTAAGGATGAGGAATGGCATATATTAGAAGCTCATGCAATCTCTCTACTCTAGCATTATAAGTATATGCAAGAACTCTGCCACAGCCTTTGATGTTGAATTTCAGTCTAGATCCAGTTCTTGAGGATCCTGACAGTTTTTGTTAAGAGTTACTCAGCCTGACACACTGCTGAGCCTCTTCTCTGTAGTCTAATGCTGTGCAGGGTGCTCCTCCCGTGGGGTAAATGTGAAGGCAGTTGCCTGAAGAGCATGTGTGCGATAAAGCCGTTTCCTTTAGTGGTATTGCAGTCTCACTTCCTTAATTTAGATGCATACGAGTGGAAATTGTCAGCATTGTGTGCAGAACTCAAATGTACTCTCTTCAGTCAGCTAAGACTTAGTGACATGTACTAAAAAAACACAGCCCCAACAACAGGCTATCTGTCAGTTTAGGCATTTTGGTTATGATGTGCTCTTTGGTCTGTCAGGAGTGTGGAGTCCACAAGCTGTATTCTGCAATTAGGAGAAGTTGAGAAATGAGCATTTAGAGTCAGATGTGTTGACTATTCAGAAAGTTTGATTTCCCCACCCCCGGTGACACTTTAGCTACGTCTCAGCTCTCTCACTTAGGCACAAGGTATGTGCTGTTCCTCCATCCACGCTCTGCGTGCCAACAACCAGCTACTGCGTGGTGCTTGTGGAAGGGGGTTGCTAGAGGGAAGGATGTCAAGGAGAAGAGGCGCAAACTGCACTTGACATGCAAAAAGGGCTTGAGAGGAAGAGGCATTGTCTTCTGCTGCTGTGCTGCCAGGTGTGCCTGCTTACATGTTCCTTTTTTTTTCCAAAGCTACTAGATGGGTAGAGTGATGAAAGCTTTAATATTACCAAGAAACTGAGAAGACTTGGGCCTCTGCTGAGATTTGCAGAAGGTATCATATTTAGCATATGCCTGGAAGATATTTTTGTGGTGAATTGTTTGTTCTTCATATTGGATCCAGCAGGAATGTTTGGAGAAGACAGTTGAACCTGAGAAGATTAAAGAAAGCCAAAGGAAAAAGGGGAGAATTGGGCAAAATAATGGGAGGTTTATCAGTCTTTTCAAGCTGGCTTTTTCTCAAAAATTAGGTATCTTCAGGTAAAACAAGGAATCCCATGCCAAATGTGCTACAGGTAACTGTTTATTTTTGATGTTTTATCTGACATGGATTGTTTTTAAAGAGTCTGGCTAAGTTGTCTCTGTATTCTCTAGGTTTTGCTCAAAAATAGGTGTAGCCAGTGACATTCATGTAACTGTTTGTTTGTTTCCCTTGAAAAAATGGGAAAATACTTACTCATTTCTCCTTGTGGATTTGATTTGTTCATTTGAGTGCAAGCCAACCCTCCTTGAGGCTGGTTATTTTGCTAGAAGGGCAAATACTCATCTATGGCTTTCATCAGATGAAGATACTGGGAAAAACTGGGGTACTACAGTCAAGTGAAGGATGCTGGTCATCTCCATATCCATGCTTAATTTAAAGACTCAGCCATGAATTATTCTAGTCACAACTGGAATCTGCATTGCTGAAATGTCTGTTGTCACCAGCTTACCAATTGCCTAAGTGTGACATGGTGATCTATATCAGAGAAGTGCTTTCTGTATGTATCAGTCTTTTTAACAGGTGACACTGGGCTGCTTTGGTGTTAAACTTTCCTCTTGTAGTCGCAATCCCCAGCATGTGGCACAAAAGTAGCTGGAGATGGCCAGTGGGTTTGACATCCCTGAGGAAACAATTGAGAAGAGGCTGAAGGCAAGTTTAACCGCTGTGGAACCCCTCGTAGCAGCCTTTTGTCTTCTGAAGGATGGATCAGAATGGTTTTTGTTTTGGTTTTTTGGTGGGGGTTTTTTTGTTGGTTTTTTGGGTTTTTTGTTGTTTTTTTTTTTTGTTTTTTTGTGGCGGTTCAGGTAAAGGAAATATGTTTGTGTATGTAAGAGTTTTGACATCTGAGTGAGGAGCTCTGTTTGCAAAGGACTGCTTTGTAGACTCCAGCCTTCTGCAGATCAGCTAAAATCTCAGTCTATTTTGCCTACATATTTCTGCCTTTCCTCTTGCCTGGGAGGGAGTTTTTACTAGACAAGAACCCAAGTCACAGAATCAAAGACTTGCAGCTGAATTTTGTCATTGACTCATCACATGCCTATTGATAATCCATCTGCAAATAAGATCATTGTCTGTAATTTGGGGTGTCTCATCTAAAGACACCATTTTTCAGAGCTAAAAAATGACACTAATGTAGAGAACACAAGGATATTGAGCAGAAATACTTACTGTATCTAACTATTGAAGAGCTGTTTGCAGCTGTAGTGAGCTTCTTAATGGCTGATTAGTGTTATTTAATGATACTTCCAGCCCTAAAAATTCCACTCTCCCAAATCAAGCTTTTATTCTAACTTCTACATAGAGAATAGTTTTCCAGCTATGACTGTGTGTGACTTGTCATGTGCTCTCATCTGCCCTCATCCACTTATTAACTCTTGGCAGTGAATTGAGTTTAGTCTCATCTGTCTCCGTAGCTCAGATGTTCCTAGACTTTACCCTGAAAACCATTGCACACAGTTAATGTAGTAAATCCCCACTTTACCAGAGCAATTGTCCCATATCAAGCAGTTGAGGGCTGAGAGCCCTACTCGGTAAGCAGGGGTGGAAGTTTGAAAAACGGTATATGCCATACTCAACAGGAAGCTTTCTCAACTGGTGGAAAAAGGACTTGAGTGATTGACTGACTGCTCAGATCACCCTTTGCAGGTATCAGAGATGCAGAGAGCCTTTCTCCAAAGAAAGTACTTTCTTTGTCAATTCAGATATACCCCATAATGGCATGTGCTTCATCTCTGCATGTATCAAGATACAGTGAAGTAGGGTAACAGAGGATTTTCCTTATTCTTGGTTTCAGTGGCTGGAGAAAAGTTCCTTATTCATTTACTTAGAACAAGTGACAGAACAGTCTGTAGAAAGTAGCACAAAAATGATGATCATTATCTGTAATTTTCCTGTGCCTTTTATCACTGTTTCATAGAAGTGATTTCCTTTGTGAGACAATTTCATGCCTTGCTAATTCCTAATGTATCTTGCTGCATCTTCAAATGTACAATTTTAGAAGTGATTTCTACAAAATCCTTCTCAGTTCCCAATTTTTAAAATATTCAATATACTCCAGTGTGAATATCATTAGGCTTTTGAATCTATCAATCTACTGTGTTACCTTTTAAATTTAATTTTCTAGAAATAGTCAGTTGCCTATACCAATACATGATTGATGATACTTCTGCAGCCTGACAGAATCCAATTACTGGGTTTAGCAAAACTTCAAGGGGGGTCCCACTGGAAGCACCTACTGTCAGAAGGAGTTTGGGGCATTTGCCCATTTCCTTCTTCTTGCACATACTTAAGTGTTTCAGCATTCATTGAGCTGTGCTGAAACTCTGTCTCTATAAGAAAAAAATCGTACTCCAACTACTCCTCACCCAAAGCTGATACACAGCACATAACCATTATTCCTTTCATCCTTCTGCCAGGTTTTTTTTTCCAGTTCAGCCCGAATATCTGTTGCCTGATATCTGCCATGGGACCTGTGCTTTGGAGTAAACAAGATTTGTTCATGTTTCTCCAAGATAAATTACCTGTAAAAAAAAAATCATTGTTTGAAAAAGCTAATTGCGCTTAGTCAGTCTGAAACACACCAATCAGTGTGTCTCATTTCAGAGCTGGAGACATGTCTGAGCCCCTTGCTCTGCTCACATGTCAAAGGCTGTTCCTAGTGAGCACCTCTGGAAAAGCCTATTTGTATGTTCAGATCTGATACTAGTCAAATTTCTTACTAGTTGTGAGTGATGGTGACTGAAAAACTAGAACCCCATGAACCTGAATGTCCTTGTATCATGGGTAGTGCTGCTAGATGTACTCTTAAATCTGATGATGGAATTTCTTTGTTCACAGATGAAAACACACCTGTGTAAATCTTCCCACACCCTCCTGCCTACCTGCCCACCTTGAACTTCTAAGTAGGAGGAATAAGGAGAGACACTGTTGAATTTACAGTGAATCTTGGCCCTGCATGTGTGATGCAATTGTATGTCAGGCCAGACAATAGCTGTATTATGTCCCCCGATTAAAAAATGGACTGCCATATTAATAAGCTACTACCTATCATGATGTCAGTCTGCACAATGGCATTGATTTGGCAGACTTTTAACCTAAAGAATTATAACCTCTTTCCTCTTGATCACTTTATTAAATCCAGATTGATCTTTCATTCAAAATGTCAAGGAATCTGCCAGCAGCTTAGCAATTAATGAGAATAATGACCGGCTGTAAAACAAACAGCAGCGAATTAAAAGTACGGGTCATGTCTGCATTTGCCAACAAGATAGTTAGCTTCTTTTCACCTGTTCCTAATGCTCTTCTTTTTAAAAAGACATTGAAGAGAATTTGTTAATTGCATTTGAAGACATGTTTCTTTTCAGTGCTCAAAATTTGGGTTCATAAATAGGGACAGCTTCTGTTAAGTCTGCTGTAGCAATTCTGGCCCTAAGCTTTTTACTGCAATCTTCGAAGATTTCTGCCCCTGCTTCTGGGACTGCTTAACTAATCATACAGCAGGTGCAGATCTGCTTAAATCATAGCTGGGAAGACCACATCATTGCTAGGAGAGACCAGAACTGATGCCAGTTTACATTAATATGCCACAGTGATACAGCATCATCTTCCCTAGAAGCTGACCCAGTCCTGTAAGGAGGGAGACAGGCATTTAAATGGGCAGATTGTCAGAACAGAAAATTATTTAAGCTTTTTAAAGCTCATCTATATCTACTAATGAGTCAGAGCTTTAATTCCCAATGAATTAAACAGATAATCTGAGAGTTTTATACTTAAGCCATTAAGGGCTAAATGCTTAAAAATACCCAAGTTATTTTGATGGTAGGATTGAAGCCCCTGAATCACTCAGACTTTGCAGTTTTGGACCCAAAACACAGTACTTCCATTAAAAATTTGATAAAACTCAGACAGTATCTGTAAAACATGTTCAGTCAAAAATGTGCATACTCCAATACACATTGGAAAACATTATAAATGTTTCCACTTCACATTTATAATCAAAAGAATTTTAAAGGTTAAACACTTTACAGTTTTGGTCAAATATGGAAGTGAAACTTTTAGGTAAAATTTGTACATCAGTTCTACTTTCCTTTCATGTTGACACAGGCCACAGGTCAAATTTTATCTGCATAAAAGATAAGAAAGATCCCCATTACAGTACCAGGGAAAATGGGTAAAAGTGTAATTTAAATCAGAGGCAAAACTCTTGCTTAGTTAAGTGAAATCAGACTTTTCCTAGTGTGTTTAAGAATATATTAGTTCTTTGCAAAATAATTCTTGTTCTTTCCCTTAGGATAAAATGTCAGAAATTCTCCCACATATGTGAAGAAAGAGTCACTTGTAGCATAAGCCTGTAAACAGCACTGGAAACCTTACTGCTTGAACAATGTGGGTTTATTAGCTTGGATTATTCAGCATCTGAAGACACACTGGTTGTTTCTCTAATGTGTATTAATATCAAAGCCAAATCTAATGCATGTTAGATCCTATGAGGGAGAAACTTGGAGCTCCTGTCATACAAGCTGCAGCTTCTTCCTTTTTCTCCAAGAGGGCACATTAAAAAGCCTTTTTCACTTGTTTCTGAAGTGCTGGGCCTTTCCTGTGCTATCATCTCCGACCTTCCAGCTGGTGGCACTGTCAGCAAAACCCTTGGCTCCCAGCTGTTCTCCGCAATCCTCAGTCCTGTTCCATGGCCCCTCTCTTGTGATGCAGAGGACAGAAGCTGTGACTCTTTTAACAAAATGTTTCTTGGTCAGTGCCTTCATACCAGATCAGAAAGATCACAGAATGGCTTGGGTTGGAAAGGATCTCAAAAATCACCTGGTTCCATCCAACCCTCCTGCCATGGGCAGGGCCATCTTCTGTTAGACCAGGTTTCCCAGAGCCTCATCCAGCCTGGTTTCCTCCAGGGTTGGGGAGTCCACAACTTCTCTGGACAACCTGTTCCAGCGTCTCAACACCCTCATTGTAAAGAATTTCTTCCTAGTATCTTATCTAAACCTGCCACCTTTGTTCTAAGGAATTAGGAAGATGTTACTTTCTATGGATGTAATGGTCAATAGCTGTTTTGGCTATAATGCTGACCCACTTCAGCTGGTATGCTATCCCAGCTGTGAGATTTACAGGGGTTTGTGAGCATCTTTGGATTTCAGATGGTGCTTTTCATGTTGCTTGTTTCTGTTAAAATGCTTTATGTTTTGTGATCTGAGACATTTCCTGACTACTCAGTAGAAATATCTGATTAATTAGATATCATTAGGTTAAATACAGTTAAATACAGAAACACAGGTAATTGCTTCAAGGATGATGTTTGCATAAATAATTTTTTCCTGTTGTTTTTCTTTCTCCCTAGTTCAGCTGTTGAAATACAACCTGTTCTTTGTTTTGCCATGGACAGACCCGATACAACAAGGAGACATAGCTAGAAATCAATTGTGCACAGATGTCATCAAATGGAAGTGTGAGAAAATTAGGAAAAGAAAATAGTTTTTTCACTACCTTTTTGAAACCTAGTCCTGAGCTGGTAAAGTTCAAATCTGGCCATTTACCATAGAAACAGAACACTGAAAAAAAAAGGTACTTCTAGCAAGGAATTTCTGTAATTTCTCTTTGTATAGTATGAACCTGATTTGCCTGAATAGATAGGATTTTGGAGATGTCCAGTAGTAATTTATGCTTGGTTTGTACCTTATTGCTTCACATCCACAACACCTGGTATGTTTTATTTAAGTGGTGTCTGTGTTTTATTTACCAACTCATAATTTTTTATGCACATAAGCATGATGAAAAGCATACCAAAAGAAATGTCCACATTTGGATTGAAATTATCCATTAATATGAAAGACCAAGATATATCAACATCATTTGTATTCATGCACATGCTAAATAATTGTGTTTTCAGAGCGGGTGTAGTATGGCTTCCTGATTCTGAAATAATTACAAGGCTCAGCTATAGCTGAATTATTAGTTGCAGTGATTTAGCTCTGCCAGAAGTGTTGTGGATAAATAGACTGTTAACATGGTGTGGGGCAGGAGTGGTGAAGATAAATCTGTGACTGTGCTGATTATTCACCTTTTCAGACAGCAACATTCATCTTTTTGTCAGTACTTGCACCCATCCACCTCAGTAAAACTGGGAAACACTATTAAAATCAGATCCTTGTTTTCAGTAATTTTTTAAATTGAAACCATTCTATTATTTAGTTTTCTGAGATCTTGTGTGCCACACCCATGCTCCTACACCCTGGTGTCTTAATGCTTTCAGCGCTATTCAGTACTGTGCTTGATAGGACTAATATGTGCCAAAAAGCAGTTTGTTTCATTATTCTGACTATTTTGCTAACGATTTGGGGGTTTTGGTTTTTTTCTCAAAATGGTTAGCACTTAGAGCTTCTTCTTTTTTTTTTTTTCTTTTTTTTTTCCTTTTTCTTTTTTTTCTTTTTTTTTTTTTTTTTTTTGGTCTGAAAATGGTAGTGCAAGCAACTAAAATAGAAATTCAAATAAGCTTAAGTACTTCATTTGGAAACATTTTCAATTGATTCATTCATAGGTGATAATCTGAGCAACAAATATTGTAGTCACCACCAAAAACCATGATAAAATTACCTTTTATTTTTTAAAGAAAAAAAAATTTCATTTCCAAATGAAGATAAAAACCTTCTAAGTTTAGGGAGGTTGCTCAGAAGTCACTTCTCACTGTATCTTAAAGAAATGGAGGCCGCTGTTCCCTGTCTTAAGCAAGGGACAGTAAAAAAAGAAAACCACATCTTTGCACTTTGTGTCCTCAGCTGCAGCATGGGGTCACCAAATCCACTAACCTGGCATTCAGCAAAGACCTGAGCTAGCTTTGGCTACAAGGTTTTTGCTGCCCTGGGCAAACCTGAACACAGGCATGCTTCATTACCTGGGCTTGAGCATGTCCTCTACAGCTTTTTACCTTCTGCAGAAAATATCTAAGATAGTGTCTGATCATATAGGACAAGTATTTTTTTTTCTTCTTTTTCTCTAACTAAGCAGAATTTATATTTTTAGTCTTTCTATCACTGAATTTATTAACATTTTTTCTGCATTCAAGTGAGTAGATGTTCAGCTGTAGCTTTTACCCAGAGAATTGATGTTAATCATCAGTGAATTACATGGTAGTGATTGAATTTATCAGAATACAATGCCAGGACAGCATGTTTCATAGCTTTTTTTTTTCCTTTTACTTTTCTGTAATGAAGGATAAGAGGAATATCTGTAGGTGGCAATAGTACTGAAGCTGTAGCCATATGCCATTTAGAGGTTTTAATGGGCAGGTTGCCATCAAGTTAATTTTCAAGTTAACTTTCTGTAATTATGATTCAATAAACTGCTTTACTGATGCTGTAGACTGGAGCAGTGTGGTCCCTAATGTCTGACTGCAAATCTGAGTGCCAGATTCTCCTCACCACCAGCAGTGACCTTAAGCAAATACATGAATGGCTTTTGAAATTTCAGTGTTTGTCTGTCTAACTATTTATTGATTGATTTTGAATCACTGAGTACACACATGGATTTCTAATGACAGCACTCTTACATTTGTATCATTAGCATGATGTTAATGTGCAGTACAAGAAGCTATAATAATAATCACAAATCACAGATTTTTTCAATGAATTTGAAGAATAAAATGTGATGTGTACCCAAACTAAAAAACTCCAACCATATTAAGCCAAAGTTCTGGCCTGCACTGGCTTTTCTGAGATGAACTGGTGGTGCTGACAGGTAACAGCAATATCTGGAGAGTGTAATGGGACCTGTGCAGCTTTGAGGGCCGGCAAGGGAGAAGGGGTGCCGTGAGCATGAGCAGCAGCATGAGGCACCCTGTTGGGGTTAGCTGTTTGTGGGCTCGTACTCTGTGGGTTTCAGGTATGCTCAGGACAGACCTTGGGCATCTTATATATGGATTGCTGAAACATGGAATTGCTGGAAAGTAGTCTTGAAGGTGCAACTGGGTCCATGGCTAATGAATTTGGAGCAGCATGCCAGGGGTTTACGTGGCATTCAGTGGGTTGCACAATGCCTTTTGCAATTCTCTTCCTGAGTAGGAACACAGTTAAAGCGTCAGAAGTAGCTGCTTCATGTGGTCGTTGCACTATGATACACTGGATTTCCCATTGCAGTGAATAAAGACCAGCTAGGATTACAGAAACATTGCAAACAACTGCACAAAGTAATAAACAGTTCTTAATTTGCAGTCTATAACAATTTTCCTTCTGCTTCATTATTACTTGGGTTATTAGCCCACTGAAAATTAAATAAGGTCTTTCTTTGACACAAGTAGTTTGCCTTAGATGAGGCAATGCTAACTGAATAGAAAAACCTAGGTTCTATTTATGTTCTATTATCTGGGGTGGCATTTTTTATTAAATTTCACAGAATGGGAAAATGATAAATCATTCAAAATTCTAATTGCCACTAGATTGACTTTTTGTCCAGAATATTATTTTCTGGGGCAGTCTAATTTATGCATTCCAACTACTTTGCTGACTAGCAGTAGTTCAAAATAAAGAAATTTAATCATTGCATTTGGTTGTGAATGCCCATTGCTCAGAAAAAATTGTCTCTGTAATTGTGCTACCATTTAAACTGCATTTTAATTACCGCTCTTCTGCTTATCGGGGTAAATCCAGGGACCATTTGTTGTGCACCTGAATCCACTGACTAAAATGTCGGAAAAATAAACTCCATGTAAAATGTAAGAGTTATTTGAAATAATGAAATAGTTCCAAATAGTGCCAAACTAACTTGTGAAATCAAAGCAAAAGAGTCAGCCTGTTGTGACTCTGGGAGCAGCAGGTGACGTGGGAACTCTGTGACCTACTTTTCTGCCCTGATCTATTGGTATTAGTCATCCCAGTAGCCGAAACTCCAAATTCCACATCTGTTGGTACTCTTAAGGTGATTGTACTATCAGGTGATAGTAAAAGAAAGTCCAGTTCAAGCACATCTGTGATTTCTCATGCTGTGATTCACTATACCTGACTAGACTTGTTGTTCTATAAGGTTAGCATGTTTTTGTCCTTGATGTATTTCATCCCTGTTTTTTCAATTATTTTTGTTCTGCAGCTTCAAATAGTCTAGGCCTTTTAGAAAACTTCCATGGCAGTGGAATTCAGTAGTCATGTAAGGAAAAATCTAGCAAAGACTAAGCTCGTAGGTCTTCTATTTAATTTTTGATCCTAAATTATCTGAGCTACCTTGTACCATAGGCCTTCTATCTTGGCAGACTTAGAGTTCAACCTTGTGAAGGAACCACTTTATAGCCTCCAAAGGTTAAGGAAAATGAGCAGCCAACACACATAAGAGGAACAGTAGTGGTGGGTGGAAATGAGGTTAAAAACTTTACTGTGAACCAAAGATCAGACACCAGTTTCTGTTGTCAGAGTTCAAGTTCAGTTATAGAACTATGACCTCAGCTGTCCTCAATTACCTTGTTGCATAATGATCATAAAAAAGGGAGAGGCTTGAAAACACTGCCTTTGCTGTCATTGCTATGCAAGGAATTACTGGGTTATTTAGAAGCTGAGACTCAGTGTATGTGCATGCTTCAGATCTGTGCTATTGTTTGTGGGGTTTTTAATATGATGAATTAAAAAAATCATGAGCTGGTTTAAAATCCTGACTGAATTACACAGGTTACTCAACTGCTGAGGAAGCCGGATGCCCCCAACCCATTGTGCTGCACAATGTAGATAAATGGTTTACAGGCCAGCATAATGTTCTCAAAATTCATTGTGCTTTCTCAGTTTTACAACATGGGCTGATCATACACCCAAGCTACAGGGTTCATAGGGGACACCAGAACATCTTTCAGCAAGTTACAGACTTCTGTGTTTGCTGCGCTGCCCATTCCAACTCGTCCTGCAGCTCTGGGAGAGATGTTCCTTCCTGAGCTGTGGTGGGCACTGGGAGTTGTTACCTCAGGCTTTCTCCATGATAAGCATCTGCCTTTCGGCGTGCTCCAGGTTATCTAAGGGAAGGATCAGGAGATTACGTTTCAGCTGTTGGGAAGGATGGCAGAGTCTCCTGGCAGAGCTGAGCAGCCTGTGACACTCAGTTACACGTGCCCGTGTGCTCACCCTCCGGCCGTGGTGCTGTCCGGCTGATGGAGCCCGCAGCCCCGGGTGCCGGGCGAGGCCCTGCGCAGCCCCACTGCCACCCCCAGCAAGAACCGCACTCGCTGCTGCTGCTCGCTCCACGCTGTGTGTGCCGCGGCTGCTGCGGTGTCTCACGGGCTCCTCTGTACAGCCCAGGGAGCTCAAAACAGGACTCCTACCCCAGGGAGCTCAAAACGATGCTTGTGTATTTAAAAAACAGTGTGCTTTTTGCTCTGAGGAATGCAAGCATAGAGCCACTGCTCCTTCTCTCTTCCTTTGCCCTTCCCATACTGCTGCTGCCTCCCCTGTGCTATTCCATGTCCTATCACTCTCTCCTCCTCCGCCTCATACTTCCAGGTGATTGTATAAGACATGGGTTAAAATAAAAGTCTTCCTGAGGAGAAACATGTTTGCAACAATGGAAGCTAATGTAAACAAACCCCAATAGAATGGTTTTCTGGTTCATGGTTTTATTAATGTCTTCAGCTTTAAAGGGATTTGAGATTTTTGTGAGGTAAATGACCTGTTTCAGGCTATGCAGACATTTCAAGTTAAATAAAAAATTTAAAGTATAATACAATGTTCACGCATACTCCTGTTGCTTGGTATTGGAAAGGTTACTGAAGATTTCCCTTCCTGTTGCTATGCATTTTATTTTCATTGTTGGGAAGCGCAGATGAAGGTGAAGGTAGCAGCTATTTCAGGAGGCTGCCTGTGAAGCAGAAAAGTGTTTTAGATACCTTCCATTCTTGTTCCCCCGTGCACAAAAGCAGATGCCAAGTACCACATGCTCCCCTATTTTGTCTGTCAGGTGTTTGTGTAGGATTCATCTCTGCTTTTGTGTAAAGGCTTCCAAAGAAGTCTCAGATGCTGAGCTGAGCTGGTTCCTCTCTTGCCATCCCTGTGTCCATTTTGTCAAAATGCTCCCAGAGAAGCATCATCGAATTATATGTGCCCAGGTAGTTTTCTGTGGCAGTCCCTGGGGTCCTGTAATGTGAAAATGTTTGAAAAACGTTGCAACAGTAAGGCACAGCTACTGTGGTGCACCTCTTTACCCCCTGAGACGAACTGGTATAAAGCAGTTCTTGCTGGGCATATATCCAGGGTAGCTGGTGTTAGAAAATGTCTGCAGGCACATTTAAACAGAAAAAAAAAAACTGCTTAAAATTTATTATATCTCATCAATGGAGGCAACAGTGTCTCTCAGCAGAGTTTTCACCCACTCCACGAGTGGACAAAGCTGGATGTACACCTGCAGGTCAGCTCCCTGAGTACATGGTAGGTAACATCTGCCACCCCAGCCTCCTTATCTTCTGCTCTTGCTGGCAGAAAGATAAGATGAGTAACTCCAGAGCAAATGAAGCCATGTCAAACTGAAAATTTGCTGTCCCCTGACTGGGATAAAAAAGCACAGGATTTTTTACCAGTATTGCAGCCAAAATGTGAACTGTACACTGGTTTTAATTTTTTAGGCTTCCAGTGATTGATATACATTGAGAAATAAATTTTCACAAATACAAGCCGATTGTTTACATTAAGTCTTTTCATCTCAGAGCACATTTAAAACATGACACCTTTACATTACAGCATGCCAACAGCTGGGCTAGATTATTTCTGGCAAGTTTTTGTGTCTTGCTGTATCACTTACACAGCAGATTGCTTAGCTTTCTTCCCATGTTTAGCATCGCTTATAACTTTCTCATTGCCCACATGCCTTTAAGTTCTCTTGAAAACTGGCTGCTGCCACAAAATAACCCCATTTAAATGACATAGCATGGCCGAAACCAATCTGGGCTGACAAGAATTTTCATCAGTACACAGCTGAGGCCTTCAGCAGAAGAGTCCAGTTAACAACACCTATCTTTCTTGCAATTTATTTCAAATTCAGCTGTCTCAGGCATCGATCCTCTGTCTTCCATCTTTTAGAGAAGTTGACAGAAATGAGATTAGTTGTAAATTGTCTCAGGAGTGAAATTCATCCTGTTCTGACAGTGCAAAAACACATGACAACCTGATGGTCGTATGGAGCCCAAGACAGTGCTCAAGAGCTTCTGCTCCGAGGAGGATGTGATTGCAGATCTGCTCAGCAGTATCACTTAGATGTATTTGTTTAGGTTATATTAAAGCACAACTGCTTCAAAGAATTTGTATATATATATATATAATAAAAAATATCCTTTAGGCTTTATTTGAAGGATCCCTGTATGTATCAAATCTTTCAAGTAAACTACAAAATCCAAGGGTGTAGAAAGATTGAGGTTGAATGTTAATGAAAGGTTGCAGCAGGACGTAGGCCTTTCAAACTCCCTGTTTATCATGTTAGTATTGGGACCGTGTCTGAAAGTTAATTCTGGTGGGTTTTTTTTCTGTTGTTTTGCTAGTGCCTCACCCTGATACTCTCCAGATCTCTCTTGAGGAAAGACAGACGAAAAATGAAATTAAAAGACCAAGTAGATTATCCTGGAAAATTTTAACAAATGGTGCTTGTGCTACAGCCCTGAGTGATGGATAATTTAGTAAAATATCAGTGTGCCTTTGAAATAACCTTATGGAAGAGCCATTGGCCATAAATTAAGTCAATGACCTGTATGTGTGCATTCCTAAGTTCTTGAAAATAGTTTCTGTGTTCTACCCATCTGCCACATGATCTGAGAAGGTCATCAGATTCTTCAGTTTATAAGTGTCTGAAGGGAGGGTGTTCAGAGGATGAAGCCAGACTCTTCTCAGTGGTGCCAAGCAATAGGACTGGAGGCAATGGGCAGAAACTGATGCACAGGAAATCCCACCTGAACACGAGGAAGAACTTCTTCACTGTGCATGTGACTGGGCACTGGAACAGGCTGCAAAGACAGGCTGTGAAGTCTCCTCCTGTGGAGATACTCAGAAGTCATTTCAACACAATCATGAGTAATGGACTCTAGTGGACCCTGGAGGATAGACTGGATGACTTCCAGTGGTCCCATCCAATCTTACCCATTCTATAATTCAATACGTGCATAAATACATTGGTGTCTTTGCAAATCTACATGAAATTTGAAGTCCAAAAAATTAGTCCTGAGTATCCACTGCAGCAGGTATCTCACCTATGTGGTAAGTTCTGCCTTTGCTGCTTCAGAGATTGATGCTGACCAGTACTGACAGCATGATCTAAAAGGTCAAACTAAATTGTGATGTGTCAGGGGTAGAAATCCCTGTTTGTCAAAGCAGTGGCACTGTATCAAATGATCAAATCCAAGATGATCGAGTCAGTTTAATTACTGTTGTTAAATCTGAAACAGGAAGATAACATACATACAGAAACCTAGAGACATTTCTGAAATTTCTTACAGGGAGCAAACTGTTGTCATGGATATAAACCTTAGGTAGATCTTCTGCACTTATTCAATTAAATCCTACTAAATGGAATTAGGAAAAGCCAGCTAGAACAAATTATGTATTTCTTCCCTCCTCCTGAGACACTGTTCTTATAGAAGTGCTCCTGCTAGCTTGCAGCTCAGTTAGTAATATGAAAATATAGCATCTGCTCAGTCTTAAAACTGCAAGACTTCATATTTCTGACTCAATAACTGTGAATTAGAATGAATAAGAAATTAGTAAGAAATGCAATTGCATATTCTTTATTTTGTGAGTAGCTATCTATATATGTATTGGTGTGTTTATGTGCACATATATAATTTATGTATGTAAATTCTACCTTGTTACACACAAGTAAATGTAACTGAGAGCTCCATATCTAACATTCAGAGGTATCCAAGTGGCACGGAACTTGTAGTGAAAAGCATTTCTAGTGGCTGAAAACAGGATTTTAATGCACATCTGCAGCAAGTCTATAGTACACTGGAGATGGCGATGCTGTGGCTCTTTGAATCGTTCTGCAGAGCATGAGAAGCACTTGCTCATTCCAATTATCAGACTGTTTTTTCCTTGCTTTAATGCCTGCCCACAATTTATAGAATTTAAACCCCTTAGCCATAGCAGAAGTGATTTGAAAGGGTCCTTAGTTGTTGAAAATTGATAACGTTCACAAAAATCTAAAGGTTTATCACAACTTCATGACATTTTAAAAATCTTTTGCAAGAAGCGATTACTAAAAATCAGCTCAGAAACATCTCCAATCAGTCTGTAACAAGCAGAACAAGGCCACTTACTTTTTTCTTTTTGGGGTAGAAATGTACCAAGATTAGTACACCTTTTCTCAAAGGAACTCTTCACTTTCTTCCTTCTGCACTGTTTTACTGTCCATCCAACAGAGTACCCAGCCAACAACTGCTCAGCCTTTTGGAAGACTGAGGTCAGGGCTGCAAGATGTAGGCATTCCCCCTGCCCACTGTGCAGTGCCACATGTAGACTGCTCTCCCTATGACATGGTGTAAGCACTGGGGACACATAAATTAATAATGTGTGTTTATACATATGCATGTCTGTAGAATATCTAACAAACAAGAGAAGGGAGCTTGAGCAGTATATTTTTAACCTCAAAGTTTTCTGTCTAGTGTTCTTCTTTCTGAGTTTGCAGGGCAATATGAGGATGTTGATGATAGGCATGAAGGGATTTGTTTGCTGAAGTGTCATTCACAACTGCTGAGGAATATTGGGAAGCTAGGATAATAGGAAATGCTCATGTGTTAGCCAACACACATTTGTATGCATTGGGGTCTAGAAGTTACAAAAGGAAACAAAATCACAAAATATTCTGAGTTGGAAGGGATCCACAAGGCTCATCGAGTCCAGCTCTTAAATGGATGGCCCACATGGGGATCGCACCTGTGACCTTGTCATTATTACCACCACACTGACAACTGAGCTAATCTCGGGGTCAGGAGGGTTATGTCAAGAAGTTCTGGGGAAATCAAGTAAAAAAAAAAGTTTGTTGCAAGGCAAACAAGCTGCAGCAAGTTCAGCTCTGTGCATGAACAGAGGATACAAAAAGCTATCTGTAAATACAGAACACACCTTGTGGGGAGAAAACCTGGTGATGTGGGGCCAATCTCTTCTGGTTTTAAATTGCTGTATGATTTTGACAGATGGTTGAAGATGTCATGCTGAGAGTTACTGAACATTTATTTGTTTTTATTCTCATCTTAAGAAGATGATTCACTTCAAGCTATTTGAATGCTTAGGGACATTGTTTAACTTTTTAATGTTTATTTGCTGCTGCCTCCATTCACTACAGAAGAATATGAGAATTCCCTGCTGATTTAGTTGAACTTATCTACTTCTTTTCTTCATAAGTGAAGCTGAGCTGTGTATACATGCACCCTGATTTCATAGTATTGAATGCCTTAGAAAAATAAATACATTATAGTTTTGGAGACTGACCATATGAAGTCCAGATAACTAAAGGAAGTTTATCAGCAGCAAACTTACCAGTATCAAAGGGGAAAGTTTGTAGAGATTTAGTGAAGCATCTCCTGGAGATGACTCATTCTTGGAGAAGATGATCATATTTCTGCTGGGTCAGCTATTTAGTTATGTAGAAAGTTTTTTTCTCTTTTCTTGAAAACCAGATAATTGTTTATGTATGATGCTTTATCTCCACAGATGTTCTAATGCCACATTTGCATTTTTGGTCCTTCCAGCAGTTCTGCTAGTTTTCATCTTTCCCTCATCTTAGTTTCAGCAGCTGGTATTATGATATTCAGATATAACTGCTGATCTCAGCTCTACTAGAAAATTCACACTGAAGCTTCCTGCTAGGTTTTTGCTTGGATTAAGCTGTTTGTTATTTATCCAAAGCCTAACCTATTCAAGCTGTTGTTGAAGTTCTATTAGAAAAAAGAAAATAGGAAAATAGTTCATTTTAGAGATTTAATAGTTCATTTTTGGGTGCCCATGATTTCACAAATTTTCCTAAGTTATAGATGACAACATTTGACTCCATGTCTTTTACATTAAGGGTCTTTGGATACGCAGGTACCCTAAGTTCTATGACACAATTAAATCTTCGTCAGCTATAAGAATGTAATTGCATGCTTAGGTTTAGTTTTTACTTCTGATGTCTGCTGTGTTCTGTCTTCAGACATGATTGCCTGCCCACTTTGCTTTGTCAACACCACATCTTGAGTAGATGTGCCAGTAAAAGATGAGGGAGCTAATAAAATTCAGATATATGTATTTTCACAATGTAATTATTTATTTTGTTTTGACAGAAATAGCTCTTACCTGACCAGCTCTAAGAGCAGCTCACCATTGTTGAATCTAAATTACAACTCAGCTTCAAAGGATAAGATTCTAGACTAAACACAGACATTGAAGGTACATCTCTCTGCTCTGATCATACATACACACATTAGGTAGCATTACAGGCTACCAGCCGTCAGTTCTACATGCTAACTCGAAGCCGTGTCAACCAAGCAATCAGTGGTTTTTATTGCAGCTTAAGTACACAGTCTGAATGCTGCTGTGCACAAGTTACTGCCTGTGGGCAGCTTGCACGTGTTGCTTCCTCACTGATATCACCAACCAGCCATTTCTTTTAATGGCCCTGAGGCCTCGGCTACCTTCCCATGCCCATAAATTCAAGGCCACTGATGTCAGCTGGTGGCTGTGCTGAGGAGGCCCCACCTGTAGCTGGGATCATTCTTGGTGTAAGAAAGGGGCGGATGTGGGGAGTGCCCTTTGGCAGCCGCCGGCTGGTGCTGGCTGTGCGCTCAGTAGGGCCACGGGCGAGTCACCAGCACGGCTCTGCTCACCAGCTAAGGCAGAACTTCAGGCTCTCAGCTCAAGCAAGTCCTCAAGCCATGTCTAGATGCTGGATGTAACAGAACTGCTAAAAAATGGTAGGTTATTTTTGTGAAAACTGCTGGCAGAAATGAAAAAAAAAAAAGTTTAGTAACGTTTTTCTGTTAAGTTTTCAAACTGGGTAAGGTTTATGATATGATATCTCAAAGGACAGGAAATGTGAGAAAATATACTCTTTAGGAAAAAGATAAATTTTCATTGTAAGAAATGCCAGATTTTGATGAGTGTAAATGAAGACTATGCTCTGTTTAGTTTTTTTGTTGTATCAAACCTCTGTGATTGAAATGCTGAAAATTGTTGGAATTGGTGAGGGTCAGACTTGCAAAGTAGGACCTGTCAGGTCCCATGTGTTTGTGATACCACTTTTTTCTGAAAGGTTTGCTTAATTCATGTAATAGGACTTCTTCATGGCTGTGTTACTTTGTTGTAACTTTTGTGTGCCTGTGCCCTAGAACTCTTAATTACTATTGATAGATGCCTTGTTACTTTTATGGTCTTTATACTACGATTAGTTTATATATTGCACCAATACATTCTACTGAGACTCCTAATTTACACGTGTTTCAAAACCTACATGAAATAATCTGTATTAGTGGAATGAACAAGCTGGAACATTAAATTTCTCCCCTTACAATACTTAAAGTTGTTGATAAGGCTGTGTATATGTGTGAGATACACAGACAAATAAATGTAAGGGGACCTTGCAAAGAACACTGGTAGGCCTATAACAATAACAGTTTTTTTCCTTTCTTTTGATATTTGTGTTTTTCTGTGAGATTCTTGTTGATAATATCATGTCTTTGTTCTGTCTGGGCTTGAAAATGCTGATATCTATAAAATTGTTAGCCTGAGGTGGTTACAAAACAGAAGTGGGGTGCTACTCTTAGCTCAAGCAGTGGCAACTACTTTGCAAGCCTCCATATCAGACCAACCCAAACTCTGCTGCCAGAATTTGTTTTGGTTGGTGTGTTTTGGGGTTTTTTTTAAGGCAAGAAGAGGGGCAGCTTCATTTTTTAGTGACACTTGAGGCCAGCTGGTGATGACTGCATTGGTGGGCGCTGAAATGGAAGAGGGTTTCAGTTCATTCCAGCCCCAGAGGAGCCTGTCTGCTGCAGGGTGTCTTCTCCTGTCCTGTCAGGTGTCTGTGGGCACTGAGGTTCTCTTTGCTTTTCTTGCCTCAGGATTGCTTTATGTATAAATGCTTCATCAACGTAGCTGTATTGGCAAGGAAAAATAAATCCTACCCTTCGTACATATAATTCTAGTAAGAAAAGATTGGTTACAGTTATGCTGGGGATAAAGGCATTAATTTTGTTCCAGAAAATTGCATTGCTATATAGCAGAATAGGAATTTTTATTGGGAAATGTTGTGTCTTCGCTGTTCTGTTTTCTAGTGATTTCACGCTGTAACACTTTCCAGTAATGGAAATTCCCCCTAAAATACCAGGACTCTATTGTGTTGATACAGCTTCCAAAAATATTGCAATATAAGCTGCTGCATATATATTCCTATTAAACTCAGGTTCCAAGGATAAGAAAATGGTACTGTGTGATAGCTCATATAATTCGTTGGTTGTATAAGAAGGAAGCACAAGACTTTGATTTGTCAAAAACTGTCCCCCAAATTTTGTAATGAATAATACCTTACTAAATCATGGTTTTAAAAGCCGCAAAGAATCATTATGAATATTGTTTAAAAAACACCTTTATTTGGTTTTTTTCTGCCTAAATCTCTTACAGACTATTCTGAATCATCTAATAGCACCCAGATAGTTAAAAATAACAATCATGTTATATTTTATGGCTTGCCTCCATGGTCAAATTAGCTTCATGTCTAAATTCGCTAAATTTAAATTCCAATCCAAAATATGATTCTAATACTCAAAATTGTATAGTCAAGTGCAGGAACATGTGCATATAGGTGTTGCAGTTTTAATATTGTTAAGAATGAATATTAACATGCAGGAAATTATGAAGCTCTGCTTCTGTCTTTGGAACAGTAGTAGTGAGTGGATCTGCTGTGAAATATGCAGAAATATATTATAAAGGCCTTGCGTATTGAAGCTATTGGCAAGACTTTCATCAGTGGACCTGTATTTTTGCCATAAAAAACATTATAATATGAAAGTAAAATGTAGTATCTGTTAGCAATAAAAAAGGAAGCAAATACAGCAAATATTTTATTCATTGAAAACTATCCTGTAAAATTATATAGCAATAACCCAGAAGTGGCTTCTTGACATAATAATATATTTAGATGTGTAAAGGGAGTGTGTCTTATAAAAAAATAGTTGATATCCATGTACTTAGCATAATAGAAATATCTATGCTATGCTCTAAGTTTTTTGTTTGCAATTTCTTGCCTTTAAAATACTTGTTAAAATCAGGCACTTGGAATATTTCCACAGTTAGATGAGTTGTACATGATCATCTTTTACACTAGTGAGGGAATTTGAGCTTCATGTCCCTGTAAGTTGCATCTCAATGGATAGAGAGTCACTGTAATAAAACTCAAAGGGCTATGTTGCAACAACTCTCACCAGGACAAGGTGTAGGATTACTTGTATAATCATTAATTTTTCTGTCCTCTTATAACCCATCTGTGTTTTCTGGTTGACTGGCAAGCGAATCCTAATTCTGCATTTGACATTGTCAATTCATATGGAAATAATTGATGTAGAACATTTAACATAACTCACACAGAGCCACCACCATGCAATGTACTTCACAGATAAATAAAAATTGACAGGTTGCTATCCAGCACTATCTGCTATCTCTGTGCACAGCCCTCAGCCACAAACTGAGCTGGGATTCTGTGCAGCTATGGCCATAGAGCAGTAGGGTGAAAGCTGTAGTGTATTAACTTACAGAGTCTTTAGGAGCTCAGGTGTCAGCTACCCAGCAACATGCCACATCAGAGGGACTGCAGGCACTGCTGCTCACAGAGTAGATTAGGGTGGCACATTCCAAAAGCAATTCTTGTTCTCATGGGCTATGTCTAGTGTGCTTGTTTTAATCTGAGATAAAAAGTTGCCCTGATATAACCACCAGAATATGAAGTAATAGCAGATTCAGGCTTCTGTCTGTTGTCTGGTTGTCTTCTGGCAACAGCCTGAATGGTTTGGATGCAAGTTCATATTTGTGTTTTGGAAGGGGGTACACGTTTATGTGCCAGCAGGCTGCAGCTGTTTGTCCTGCATGCCTTGTGACAATGTCAAAGTGGCTGATTTGGGATAAAGAGGCTGCATAGATTAATTCTCAGGCAGCCACAAATCACATACTATGAGGCAGAAGAAAATTTGTAAGCTGATGAGCAGCAACCATTGCTAGAGGGAGAATTCTGTACTTGTCTCTGCAACATGGACTATCTTTAATGTAAATAGCTGGGCTCCAGGCGAGTTCTTGGGTATACAGAACAGCTGGCATTTCAGTCTGCTACAAAGGTGGCTCTTATTCACAGCATTTGAAATGCAAAACACTGCCACCATCCTGTAGGTATTGTTTGCACTATCACTGTCACTCAGCAGCAGCAGTGAGGAATTATGTAGCTGAATTTTCCTAGGTTGTGTGAGAATGAGGAAAGGCCTTGGAATTGCCTCTCATCACATAACAAGGGACACACAATAGCATGCAGGGGAAAGGAAAAATAAGGAGAACTTCTGTTACCCTAAACTGGAATTCTTCACTCCCTATAAGTGCATCTCACTAATACATGTAAGTCCTTGTTTTGCAGTTTTTTACTGTGTAGAAAATGCATACTCACAGAGTATCCAGCGGGTCCAGAGCTATTCTATTGTGAAAACACATTAAACCTTTCTTAATCAGGAGAGGACAGGGGAGGAGAGAGGTTGAATTAAAATTTTAGTTTGATATCTGAATGTTTATCAACATCTTCTCAATGCTTGTCACAGCTTGGCAATACAATTTGCAAGTCTTAGTGTGATCCCATGGTAGTTTGTACTGGGCACAAACAAGCAGGGTATCTCCTTTGCTGTGGATGTGAAAGGCTCATGCTTTGGCAGAGAAACTGAGAACCATGACAGTGCTCTCAGGGCTGACTGCAAGACCAGTGCCACTCAGCACTGTCCCACTTGCCCTCAGACTTGGAAATGACTAACAGTCTCTTTTCATGTAGACCCTTTCCCTGGAGGCTCGTTGATGAACGCTTTTGGAAAAAGATTTGGAGTACAAGTTAAAAAGTCTCTCAAAAAAAGCCCCAGTATCCTGTTTAGAGTACAGATGTTACCATTGTGGGAAAAGGGACCTTCGTCTTCTTCCTGATTGTACTTTTGCCAACATACCTTTGACATCAGATATTTAATTTCTCCCCATGAACATCAAAATACAACATTTAATAATAGCACTTTTAATGTTGAGAGAGCTCAAGGTTCTCCACATGAGAAAGATGTGCTATGCTTCTCCTTTAACAGATAGGGTAGTAGAAGTCTAAAGAAGTAAAGTAAATTGCCAGATCCAGATTAATGGTAAAACTGGAAAGAGAATGGGGCAAAACCTTGAGCCAGCCTCCAAATGAAAGTTTCCATGTTTTCCATCTCTGTAGACATTTATTTGGGTTTTTTTTTGTTACTTCCTAGCATGTGTGCATGACACCATCTAGGAGATTGCATTGTGTGTGAGTTGGGTTTAGTTAGGCAATCCCACAAGTGCCCTGGCACTTCTGCTCCCTCCATGGCCTATGCATAAGTCAGTATGGATAATTTATGGCTTGCAGGTGGGACTGCTGTGTCTGCTGTGCAAGCGTTACACATGGTCATGGGGCAAAAAATGAATGGCAAAGATGCAGTTCCTGAAGGAAAGAGTGAAACAGGAATCATCTCTGGAAAACTCAGGCTCCAGCTGACAGGCCTCCTTTGGACAGTGCCTCTGCTGCACCTTCAGAGATTTGATTTTCCTGAAACATGGCAATACAGGCAAATGCAATATTGATGTCTGTCCCTCCCTAAGCCAAATACAGTGGTGAATACTCTTGTACAGTGATCTTAAATCTAACTAGACCTTCTGTTCTTAATAGGTATCACTCGTTGAAAGGTCACTTTAAAAAGGTAGGCAAAATAATATAAATACCAAGAGTTAAGTGGATCATGCCAGCATGCTGAAGTGAGAGAAAAAATGGTAAAGAATAGGCAGTGACAGCTGGGCACTAAGTGAGGGATTTTGATGTATTTGAACTTTAGAACTGGCAGAATGGATGGCTACAATGATTTAACATTTTATCATTAATTTAAGCCATAGAAATTAATTTTTAAAATATTTTCTGAGAAGAACAAAGGATGAGAGAATGAATCTATGGACTACCATTTCTGTCTATGTCACTGTGAGTCCAGCCTCATGCTCCTGCTGCTATCTGGAAGAACGTTTATTTAAACTCTGTGGGCTTTTGAAAATAACTGAGAGAAGTACCCAGTGAAGCTCTCAGCAGTACTGTGCTGTGCAGTGTTCTGCCACATTCAGGGTGTCACGTCTCTGTATTGGAGCAAGGAAGGAGAGCTGCACAAACCAGCTGTGTGTGCAAGAGGAGGGCAGGTGGTGTTTTTTCAGCCAAGCCAAATGAAATGCGTTCTGCAGAGGTGCCATAGGATAAGAACATACTCCTGCTCCAGGTCAGGAAGGGCCTAGTGGCACATGTGTGAGAAGGAAAGATAAAGGGGGAAAAGAACAGCCTTTGGTCAGAGAATTGCATTCCACCACAGTTAGACATAAATTCTGAAGACACAGGTGATTTAAGTCCAACATATGAAAAGAACCATTTCTTGAGATATGGCACTTGCAGATACTGTCAAAATGACAATGGCTCCTAAATCAGCTTGTGTGGAAGGACTCTCCTGACCTGTGGGACAGATGCCTCTGCCCAAGCAGCTATTTCTCCTCCACTGTAACTTGCTGCTGTGTGCAGCAGTTGTTCCTAATTGGCTAATCCGCTGTCCTGTGGCTACAGCTCCCCCAGGAACCACCCAGTCCCAGGGCTTTCCCTGCTGGCACGGGAAGAGGCGGGAGCTGTTGTCTCTGATATGCACCACTGAGAGCAGAGCCCAAGCAACACATCCACAGGCTTGGCTGGAAGGTGTGACTAGTGCAACTGGTGTCTTACCAGACCAGCTCTTTTATGTTCTCTCCTTAGAGGCTACATAGGGACAGAACTTTCTTTGTAAATATAGTAGTATGTATGTTGATACTACCTCTAAATATATATTGCATATTCTTGCCTCTTTTTATCTTGAAGAGAAGTTTCGCTGTTTTGTGGCTAATCTGCTGGTACTATTTAAATAAGGCTGATATGTAAATAAAACTTTTAAACTTTTGAATAAAGTATGATTTATAATAAGCCTTCTATTACTAAAACATCAAGCAGTTGCAGTGTTTTATGTGTCCCTATTCCAACTGCTTACCCTTTCTATGCTTTGATCAAGTACATCTGGCAAGTCTTTAAAAAAACCTTGAAAGTTTCTGAGGAAATAAGGGTGTTTTATCCCAGGAGCTGAAAACCACACATTCCTGTTTGGAAATGTGCAATTATTACTTCAGTGAAAAGCCCAACCCCCACAGAATTTGCCTATTTAATTTTTTACTCACCTCCAGTGTTCCTCACCCTGTGGCACATGAATTAATGTTCATGTCTCAGCTGAAGGACCAAAAAGAAA
>VZSR01003805.1:1736359-1788368 GCA_013398615.1 Brachypodius melanocephalos | reverse complement strand
CCAGCAGTCTTTTAACTTCAGCTGATTCATTCAGCTTCATAAGAAGTATGGGAAGGGTAGCAAGTCACCATCCGTATGTGGTATCTAGTGTTAGTTTGGTACTTTGAATACTGCTTTAGGAAAATAGTGCTTCCTTTAGTAAACGCGCTCATTGTTTACTTTGGGATAACTTTGTTAAAATTGGTGTTAAGAGTTGAAGAAGAAACACCTGCCAAAAAGGTGAGTTGTAGTATTTATTTTTATTTTAGAATTCCGGGTCTTTCATTTATGAAGATCTCATTAGTTGGAAACACCAATGAGGACCTCGTGTCAGATAATTAACATCTGACAGTACTGTTATCTTGGAACATATGAGTCCAATTAAAAAAAAAAACCCAAATGGTGACAGAGAAGTATTTTCTAAAGCTGCAAGGTCCTCCTAGGATAGTTCACTGCATTGATATTTAATTATGTTTATATACCCACATAACTTGGAACTGTTGCTGTCTCCAACTCCAAGAGAAAAAAAGCAGTGCGACTTGTGCATGAGCATAACAACTACTGTACTTAAAAGGTGAATTCCTGCTACTTTTGCAAGGGAGTTGGCTGGAAGGAACTCCAGATTTACTTGTGTAATAATTAGAGGTGGTAACTCAACTAGTCTGTTTATTTCAGAAAGGAAAATAAGTACATTTCCTCTACAACTTAGTGATTATAAAACAGTATGTTACTTGCACTTTTCAGTGGGTTAAAATATGTTAAGTGTCACTTAAATGCATTCCTCAGCAAAGAAAGTCTGAAGATGAATGTGAAAATCAGTCAGAAACTCCACTCAACTCTTAGGAATTTAAGTACATTGGCATATGCCTGCCCTGGAAAACAAGTCTTCCTTGAGTGTTCAGAAGTAATCACTTGAAGCTCCCCTGTGCAGGATATTGAAGGATTTATCTCGCATGTGTAATGTGCAGAAAACGGGGCTGAATTGGTTGCTGTCCTGCACTGACCACTTTGAAAAATGCAAGCCCTGATTACTTAGTTGGTTTGACAGAATGTTTATACCATTTTATTGTGAAAACCTCTAGGTATCAAGGGCTTTCAAGAAGCAGTGCTCAGTTGTGTCCAGGGCACCTTAGGCTACCGAAGTCAAAATCTTACAAGTGAGTGTGCCCAAAACTGACAACACAATATTTCTGGTTTCTTCCTTCTTTCCCCTTTGGACCTCTGAACCTTTAGGGTATGCTGTGTTTTGTGAGGTTTCACTGTAGCCACAGGGTTTAGGTTTGGGAAGTCGAGATTGCTTGACGATAACTTCCTCCAAGACCTGGATGGGAACCAAACTTGCGGCGGTCAGCAGGAGGAACTCTCATCCCCCTGTCCAACCGTTCCTCTGGAGATCATCGTGTCCCAGCTCCTGCTGTCCCCTCAGACACGACGGCCTTGAAAATTAAACAAACGAAGAGACTTCTGGTCCAGTCCCTTTGGCTAAGCTCTCTCCCACCTTCATCCCCTCTCAGGCGTCCTTCCTTTTTCGAAGGAGGGGCACAGCCCAGCCGCGGCCCCCTCAGGACCCGTGCGGCGGGAGCCGGCGCACCGAGGCGCCGATCCGGGTGTGTGCGGGCTGGGGAGCGGCCGCGGGGCGGGCGGCGCCGTGCAGGCGGGGCGTGCTCGGCACTCCCGATCCCGCTCAGTCCCGCGGCCGCGGGGCTGGTGCTTGGGCGGGCCTGGGCGGCACCGCGCCCGGCGCGGGGCAGCGAGCAGGAGCAGCAGCAACAACAGCACAAGCACAAGCATGCCGGGCAGCGACACGGCGCTGGCCGTGGACAGGACGTACTCGGATCCGGAGCGGCACCGGCGCCGCAAGACGAGGGTAAGGCGAGTGAGGGCAGGCGGCCCGGGGAGGCGGCGGCGCTGGGGCTGCCTGCGGGAACAGGGTGCCTAGCTCTGACAGGCAGCCGCCAACCTGCAGCACGTTCCCCGTGAGGTCTCCACGTTTGCTAAACTGATGATCTAAAGGGAAGGGTTTTTGCTGCGTGATTCTTTCATGTTCATGCTCTGAGCACTTCTTGGTATAGGAAAATGAAATGAAACTTGATATTGACTTCATAGAAACCAATGTTCGAGGTATCCCCTCAATCGAAACTAGAGGGATACTGGTGTAATAGAGAACTTACTCACCAGAGTCAACAGCGCCGGTGATTTCATGCTATGACTCTGTCTCGATCACGCTGGTGAATACTAGCGTTTGGTTCTGTTTCTCAAGGCTTGTTTAATAAACTCTGGAGCAGGTGATTGTATCTGGCAGCAGAGTATTATTATGGTTCCTTTCATGGAGTTAGAAGAGGGCTATGGCAGGAATGGAACTTGACAGAAAAAGTGCACCTGTGTGTTCTAGGGACAAAGTAAATATATACTATATATCCATGATGTATGGCTTTATGGAATAGTTTTTCTTATAGTCTCCTGACAAGTTCCTAATTCTTTATTTTTATGTTTTGTTCATATGATATATATATAAACATAAACATGTATAGGCAGAGCTTGTGATCCTTTCATGTATTTAGTGGCTTTTATAGTAAGCGTTCTGTTGATGAAGGCACTTGGCTTTTTAGTTTAAATTCTTACCTAAATACTCAGCTCAAAGACGTGTAAAAAAGTGGCCGTTTCTTCCCATGCACTGTAGGAAAGGAAAAAACAAGATTGCTCTTGGCATATGGGCTGAAATTCTGTTTTCTTTTCTGTGCTGAGATCTTGAGTCTGACAACAAATGAACTTTATAGTTTGAAGTGTATGGATCAACTGTTTGTGAGGGAAGATTTTTTCTAGGGGGTGACTGAGGTAAAAGTTTTGAGGTTTTATTTTCCTGTACTGTGCATTAGCAGTATTCTCCATCCCTCCAGCCCATTAATTGACAGTGATGAAAAGGAGATGGCGTGATTCATATTGCTTCAGAATAATGAAATGTTTTAAAAATAGGTAATCGTATACACTGTAGCATTACTACTGGGATCTACAATGCTCTTCACTCACACTGTAAGGTGGACGCACGTGCTAGTCATGTTGGAGTTAACAATGTTATGCATTTCCTTTGTTCTTCTCTGTTGAACTGATTCATTTCTCCTTCATTGATCTTTCTGTAAGAATGGTGTACTACCTACCTAAGTAGGTAGTACACACTACCTAAGTGTGGCCATGGAGAACAGTTGCATATCTTCATAATTTTTGGTGTATTTAAAGGTTAAACTCCACTCTGGATTCTAGTTGATTGGCTTAAAAGTATAAAGCACCATGGCTAACGCTGTGTTGCTTAATGTACCTAGTGAACTGACATTAAAAAAAAAATCTCGTTTTTAAGACAGTTTTCTAAAAGCATTCATCTTCTGTCTGATTTTGTATTTCTTTTAATCAGAATTAGTGTCATCTTCCCTTCCTGGGACCATGAGGACTGCAAATACAACTCTATGCAAGTTTAAAGTTGTATGTAATTGTGATGCTCCAGGGTTTGGGCTTTACAAGTTGTGTCAGATATCACAGAACTTGTAATATAATTGCTAGGTATGGTAGCAGCATGTTGTATGTTCCAGATGGTGGTAAGACCTTGTATTAAATCTATTTGTGCTTAGTCCAGACAAATTGGAATTTTTCCTGGGTAAATTGCCTGGATAACTTCAACAATTCTCTTACTTCCTTAGCTGTGGGGATAGAAATGGTCACGCACTGGAGCAGCAAGAACTGGCAGTATTATGTAGAAAAAATCAGAAATTAGAATGCTGGGGTTTTTGTTTAGAGACTGAATAAAAATCATCAGAGCAGCTGAAGTTAAAGCTGCCATTCCCAAACATGGATGGAGAAGAATAATGCAGTGCATGAACACAGTGATACAGAGCTGGTGGGGAGGTTCTCAAGAACCTGAGCAGACTAGGGAGACTTGCTGTGGGAAGAATGCCTTGGAGCTGGGTTTGGTAGCAGGATAAGACATGTTGTATTTAAGGTGAGATCCATTTAATAAAGACTAGGGAAAAGACAGGTATCAAAGTAGAAGCTGGTTCTCCTAGTCTTTGGAGCATAGGCTACTGAGCCTAGTGTTCAGGCAGGTGGGTTTTAAAGGAATTCTCCAGCCTATAGGTTACTGCACGTGTCTTTCAAACCCAGCAAAGGATTTTCCATATGAGAAAGTGATACCTTTTCTCTGGATAATAACAGTTCCAAAATTGCTGCTGTATATACTGTAGGAAGGCATCATTAAATTCAGTTTGCAGAAGTGCTGGAACAATTTACTGTGAATATAGCCTTCAGAGTTTGTAAACGGTGGTCTGAGAGGATTTAAACATTTTTGCTGCAGCCAAAAATCTTCTTCAGCATATAGCAACAGGTCTGTCCAATACCTTCTCCTTTGAGGCCATTTGAAGTATAAGATATTGTGGATTCTGCTCTCCATACGTCACATTTTGTGTGACATTCCCAGTGGCTGAAAAAGAGGAAATACTTTACTCAAGTATAGTTGGACCATTCTTAACGTAGGAAAGTCACTGCTGCTGCTGAAGGCCAAGTATTTTGAGGGAGTGGCTGTTCTCTCTTCTTGGATGTTCTCTTCCTTACATGAATCACAAGAGACTCCAGCTATGCTGTACATGGCAGTACTGAGTGGGGCATAAAACCGATACTGCGTGAAGTGTAATGGAATTAGTGCCTTACAGTTCTGCTGTTATGTGGTGGGTATAGATTTATAGAGATGTGGTTGCCTTAGTTCTGGAAAATTATCCAGCTCCAGATTTAAGAAGGGTGTCCTTGCAGGAGACTTTGCCTGCCTCTCCTTGCCAATAGTACCTGATCACTGTAATCAGGATTACTGCAGATTGCTTTGGTGGTGCAGATGAGATCCTTACAATACAGCCATGCAAAATGTTTCTCTGCTAATACCTGTTGCTGCAGCTTTACTGTGCTTAACATCCACTACTACCTGATTCCTGCAACACTTCGAACGCAAATCTTTGAAAAATATTCAAAATCAGGAACTAAGATACGAAGTAGGACAGTTTGGGAACAGGAATTGCATTTTTAGTCGTCATGAACAAAGTACTGCTCTTGCTGGAATGTAACTAGCCAGGATAGTTTAGAAAGTGTCATAGTGCTTTCTTAAGGGACTTGATTTTGCAGTAAGCATTGTGGAAGACTAGAGTGTTCAGATTCTGGCTACACTGTATTTCTTGATCAGTAAGTCCATGCAGAGGTCTATACAATTGCAATAGTTAATGTTCCTGGCACTCAAACTAGCCTGGCTGTGCTAATCCATGCCTCACTGTGCTGACTTTTGCTTCAAGAGCATTGTGTCAGGACTGCCTTTCAAGGCTCTGTAAGGGTCTATTAAAGCTATCTTTTTCTTTTTAATCTGCTGATCAGGACATTGCTCTTCACTCTTGATCCCATTACCAAACAAGAACCCTCTACATTTCATCAGGACTATAAATTTATATGTATGGCTCTGGAGGAGAAAAATCCTTTTTAGTACAACTGAAACAGATACATTCCTTTACTGCAACCAGTCAGAAGTCTGTGTAGAAATCTACTTGCTTTTTGCAAGTACTAGATGCATTTGAGAGAGACACAGGAAGTCCCAATTGATTTCTTGCACATTGGAGCCTATTCAGAACTTGCTTTTCATTGGTGGAAAACAGAATTGTAAGAATCCTTTATCTGAAACAAACACAAAAACTTTACCTGGAACAGGTGTGGTTTATTTATTAATGAATAGTGAAGATAATTTCAAGCTTCTTGTTCTTTCAAGCCTTAGTGAGACTAGCAGCAGAATTGGTTTTTTGATGATTTAATTCTTACATGATCACACATATAAAAGGCTTACACTAAAATAAAAACCCTGAAATTTGCATACTTTCTACTGATGAAAAAGCATTCTGTAGAATGCCTCTTCTCATTTTCTGTGTCTCTGTTATGTTCCCTCTCATTCATCTTGTCTATAGGCAAGGCAGACTTTAATAATCACTCCTCGTATGTGTGTCTTCCTAAGCCTCTAATCACTGTCATCATCTGTCCTTGAATTCCCTTTATTTCTTAAAATCTTCAGTAGGTTTAGAGGAAATGACATAAAGGAACCTAAAAGGATTAAAAACAAACAAATAAAACCCCCAAACAGAATACCCCACCAAAGCAAACAAATCAAACAACAAAACCCCACCAAGCCTAACAAAAACAAAAAAATCACTCCACCCACAGTTTTAGGAGACAGGGAGATTTAATCTCCTGGTGTTTTTATAAATACAAAGACCACTGTGGAAGACATGCCTTTTCTGGGCTCTTGTAACCTGTAACCAAACCTCCCAATATTTTGTGCTCTAAGACCTTACACACACTTTTCCCCACAGTTCCCTTAGGTTTGGACATAAAACAAAATAATTTGATGAGACAATTTTGCTAGGACCTCCAAGCTTTGGTTTTAAATCCACAGTTTAATTAGAAATGTGTGAAACCTGTCAAAGGGTAGCCTGCATGATCCAAGAGTCTTGGAAATAAGAGAGAGAACCCATAATTATGATATGAACCCAAAAAGAGTGACTAGTTTATTAGAACTGAAGAAAAGTCTGGTTTGTTCATTTAAAACAGTAAACTATTGATTATTTTGTCAATTTAGAACTGTTTAAAAAACTTCTTACTTTTTTATTCTGTAGTGCCAGAACAGAATATTAGTAAGCTTCCAAATTTGGTATCTTTTTTTTCTTTTTTTTTTTTTTAAAGGATTTTGGGATTAAATACTCCTCAAAGCTAAAGGTCAATGTTAGGTCAAATGAAACAAAAAGGGAAGTTGTTTCTGTATAGCTTAGTTTGGCATTGCTGTGCTCCCCTGATCATCCTGCAAGGTGAGCCTCTTTGGCAGACTTGTAGGCTATAAAGATTGTGTTCTCACCAATTCATCTTTTCCCTAATCCAAGATGACAGTTTTAAACAATAGGTAGAATGGGGAATGCATCTTCTTTTTAAGGTTTAAACTGATTTTAAGTTTGGAATCTTTATTCTTAGACCTTTCATAATATTTGGTTTCTACCAGGAAAATTTACATCTCTGAAGACCGTAGAGTTTTCTTTCCTTTGTTGTGCTGTTGATCCATCCTCATTGCAGTGGATGAGATTGCTTACAGGGCTGGGGAATTCTTACCACCTTTTAAATGCTGGATATATGTATAAAAAAAGTCACTGGGGGAAAATTGCCAGCCTTCTAATTTGCTTTCCTTTTGAAGGACATGTAATTGTTCTTCTGTCAGGTTGCCAGCAGTGATGCTGGGGGATGGCAAGAGCTCTAGATCCCTGCCTTGTTTATTGTCATCTTCTCCGTAGGTAAGGCTTTCACTAGGCACCACCTGGTGCAAGGTCTGCTCAGAGGCTGAGCCTTCAAAGTTTTGGTGGATTTGACATCTAATCTTGTCCAAATTAAAAGATTCCCACTGCACATTGTCCCATTTTGATTCTTTTGGGAACATTAACAAGTGTGCAGCTTTCATCTTCACTCCCACAGTAAGTATGATTTTGGGAAAGACTTGTGTGGGAGATAAATTTCTACATAGTGCTGGGGAATGCTGGAACATAATTCTTCCTTTTCACTTATGTATCCAGCTGGAGAAACTTTACAAAAGAGCACTGCAGTATTTACTACTGAAAGTTTTCTGTTCTTCCCTTAGTATGAAAGAGGGAGGGTTAATATGCAAAGCCAAAAATTAACCTGCTGATCTAAAGACTTCACATATGGGACCCAGGAATGTCTTGAACCTTACCAGACACTCAGCGAGGGAGAACTCTTCTAAAGCATTTTAAATACCATCATACATAATCTAAGCTTTAATTTAGGGACAAGGGGGAGAGTGGAGGGATGTCTCTACTGAATGAGGTATAAAGAATACCTAAAAATTGGTAAAAACTGTGATGCTGTTACTGTAGAAAGCTGAAATTAGACTTTTTGTTAGAAAAAAACATTACAGAAAAGTTTGATATTGAGAGCTTGCTCACTTCATTATTGCTCTGTTTAGGGGTTGCAACTGGATAAAATTTCAGAGGGCAGAAGTTTTGGAAACCACTCGCACTAATATTTTCTTACTTACCTCTGTACTGGACAGTGTATTTCAATGGACCTTTGATGTAAACTATTTAGCATCAATTCTTGATAATTCTCAGTTAACTTTTACTATAGTCGGCATCTTTTCCTTGGCTTTTCCTATTTGTGTACAGTTTAAGTAACATTTGCTTTTCTTTGTAAAAGAAATTTGTATTTATATAGTATTTGTAAAATATGTATTTGTATTTCTTTGTAAAAGAAATTTGTTTTTAGTAGCTCTGGATGAAGAAGTTATGCTGGGGATACTTGGAGTTGACACTGTGCTCTTGAATTAAAATGGAAATGTGATTCAGGTAGTGCTGAATTAATTGGAAACTTTTGATTAACATCAGGGGCCTATGGAACCAATCTGAGAGGAATTAGAACAGACTTATGGAAACTCTTCTATATAGTAAGTGTTTTTTAAAGAATGGGAGATGCTGCCTGCAGTTGATATTCCAGTCTTCTTTAGCTTAAATCAGGATGGTGTAGGTGGGTTTTTAACTTTGCTTTTGCTTTGTAAATAAATGTTCTTGTAGTGGGTTTGGCTAAAAATGTGTGGAAACCTGTTTAGTTTTCTGGCAAAGATTGTGATAAAAAGAGCAGCCACTGTGTGTGCATCTAAGGACTGCAGCAATTAAACATTCTAATTATCTATGTCATGTGATTTTTACTTTTCTTTTTGGTTAAAGTTAATAGAAGTATGGCTTTCGAAAAGGCTACAATATGATTGGCTTCTCAAGCACTAAAGAAGTATTTTTTTTTTCTTTTTAATTTACTTGCTCGTCCTTTTTCAGGTTTTTGCAAGCTTTTTCAGTTGAAGTATTATGATGAAAGTTGGTGTTTTAAAGATAGGGAAGATGGCAATGCTCTGGAGTTAGTTTATGTGTACAAGAGGTGTTGATTTATAAGGTTAGAAAAAGGATTAAATAGAGCTAGTGGAAATATAAGACTTCCATTCTTAAATAAACAAACCAAACCTGATACTGCCTACTGCCACCTAAAAAGCAAGTAACACAGCTTACAGGAAGTGTAAGGAGTCAGGGTTTTGGGATCTTGGGATTATTAAATATAAGGCAATTTCTAAGTGGGCTTTAAGTGCTAGACTACAAGAATTACTGTTGTGAGAAGAGAAGCCTTGTTAGGGTAAGTTGATGTAGCAGGTTTCTCTGGTTTTACAGCACTCACTCCCTTTATTCCAAGTTATTCCAGTACATGTAACACAGAAATTAGAATTCAGCTACTGCTCATTGTTCAAATGCAAAATGATATAAATATGCAGAAAATGTGCTGCTTTATATCAGCATGTCTGTACAGGTGAGTGATGTGCGAAGATCAAACTGACAGACCAATTACAATTGACTCTTTAAATTTTTGTACTCAGGGCAGTACAGCTTAGTGGCATACTGTACTTTAAGTGTGTTGAGGACTTGGTAAGATTCACTGCTTACCCTCACTTCCCAAGAAATTAATTCACATGAAATGGAAGCTGGCTGTGGGACTCCAGTGGCCATTGACTGTGTTTTGGATTATTGCAGACAAGAAGATTTGGTTGAAGGTTGCAAGGACGTGTGGAAGCTTTGGAACCTAGTAAACTCAGGATCAAACTCAGTACTGGTCTGAAAGAGACATTTAGTGTTAGAAGAATTAAATTAACAGATCTTGTTAATAAGAGTTGCCTAGGTCAGGTGTGAGGATCTTTTTTACCCAAGAAAGACCAAAGAAGGCTCGATTGTTCACTCATTCATGGCTGCTTCTCCAGTCTGCAGCACTGCAGGGTGCTGCCTTCACCCTGACAGCTTTTCTCCAGCTGCTCAGAGCTGTCTTGTACCAATTCCATTAGGGGCACCCAGCCTGGGGCTCCTTCACTGTTCCTGTGGTCTTACTGTGCTTACAGATGCTGCACCCGGCCCAGTGCCATGCTCCCTCACTCCCTGTGCTGGGGCTGAGGGGCAGGGGAAGGGTGGGTGTGACTGGGCAGCTCTCAGCAGCTTTGGACATGTTCAGGGCAATAGCAAGGAATGGAGAAGAGAGCAGGGAAACATGATGAAGAGAGGAATAGAGATGGAATTTCATGTGCTTAGCCTAAAATGGGTTCACTGCCCAGAGCAGAGCCCCCTCTGACAGCCAGGTGTAATTTTCTTTTTCCCCTTCTTTAGCCCACACAGATGACTTGAAAACAAAATGTTTCAGTATTTGATATTACTCCAGCTACTGATACGTTTGCATAATATGGGATTATGTGGCTTTTACTATGTTAGGAATCTTTGTTTTATTAGAGGTTTTGGCAGGGGTAATGTAATCCTGTGTCATGGTTGTCCCTGGTAAGTTTTGTCAGAACAGCAAAGTGTCTCTTCACTTTATTAGGTTTCTAATTTATTTCTTCTCCCATTCCTGCCATGTCCAGGGAAAGAGGCTATCTTTTTTCATTCCTCTCTCCTGCCATACCTTAAGGAAGAAAGGTGAAGAAACATCTTGTCACCTATATCCAGTCGTTTTTGGAGCAAATTATAAAGTTTCACCTTGATGAGAAAAAGAATTACAGCCTTCTCCTAAAATAAGAGTTAAAGGGATATTCTTAGCCATCTCTTTTAAAGCCAGATAGTAAATATCAGCAGGCTGATTCAAGCTGCCACGCTTCTGGTCTGCTAAAATAGGTCCACAGAAGGTTTACAGGGAGTTTGCCATACTCTTACGTCATTGTCCTGATCAGCTTTTTGTGCAAGTCTCTGCAGTGGAACCTTTTCTTCACATGTGAATTGATGCAATGGATGACTGAGGCCCTTCTGATACATCATCATCACAAGCAAGTGTTGCTGATTCTGAGGAGGGCCTGGGATCTGTACAAGAGTTATGCTCCTTCTGTCATGTGCAAGTGGCTTGGATTTAGCAGGCTTTTGTACCAGAGGGATGGGAAGGCTGGGAATGAGAGAGAGAGCAAAAGCATTTACAAACAAGACTTGAGGAAGGTTTAAGAAAAGGGTAATAGCGAAGACAATGAAAAGTTTGATGATCAGTGAGAGCTCCTCTGGTTGCCAATTATACGAAGAAATTCTGGGACTGTCCTTGTTGGCTCTTGAATGTTTTGTTCTCATAAACTGTATGGATGTGGTCATGAGTAATTTGTCAACAAGCATTACTGCCTGTAAGAGCTAGATGCTTATTGCTACTTGTAAAAGGAAGTGTGCCATTGTCAGGTTATTCCTTTGGATCTTTCCCATTTTAACTCATATGGTATCCGCTCTCTAATGCCAAGAAAGATCCTATTGAGCAAATCTTCTGTTGCTTAAATTTAAAAAACTGGTTTCAATGCATTTCTACCTGAAGGACATCATTCTGTTTTGCAGCATAAATTTACTGGAGAAAAATGTGCACTCATAGTTTTTATATGCTTTTTTTTTGCCTCCAAGGAACTCTATTTCTCTTTCTTCACAAAGTAACTGGAAGGGCCTGAATAGCACCTGAGTTCAGGAGGATCAATAAGACATGACCTAACAAAGCTCAATCTGAAAATGATAGAGGGAGGTCTCTGGTGCCCTTCATAAAACTTGGTGTCAAGCTTTGGTTTGTGTTTGTTGATGCCAGAAGCTATGATATTTTGGAGGGGTTCGGAAACTGGACTTTGAATGCAAGGGCTTACAAATTGTTCTTTCAAAAGATGTTTTGACTTATGTGGCCACTTTTCATCCATACTTTGGGTGAGATTTCTTGGATTTTAGTGACTATGTATATTACACTGTAGCCTGTGTGCAAACTGCTCTTTAATTTTGAAGAATTTCTCTTGCAATAAAGATACACCCACTTGTGGTGTTTTGGAACAAATAGCCCAGGCCTTGTTTGAGTTACTTTTTTTTTGGACTTGAGAGAGTCAGGTAGAATAATCTTTGTGTGTACTGTGCCATTATGCAGTGTGGCACTTAATGTCAGAGAAGGCTGATGTTCAGTGATTTCCTTGAAGAGAATCTGTGTTTTGAAGTGAAGTCTAGAGCAGTGGTGACAACTGTAGCCTAAGGCTCTGGTGACATGGGCTCAGGCTACTGTGGCAGCTCTCAGCCCTTGTGTAATGGTGGAAGTAATTTAAGCTCTCTGAAGAGAGTGTGATTTCTCCAGCATGCACAGGGGAGAGGACAAACACTGTGAAATATTCATATTTCAGAATCATTAGCCATCCAAGTGGATACTTCAAAGAAAAAACATCTCTTACTATTTTTGGGCTTCTAAAAATATACAGTGGATGCATGTTCCTACTTTTCACATCAGGCAGCTTTTAAGACTATCTGCCATAGGTACTTCTTCCCCCTGAATTGTGTAAGTCTTGTGTATCTGTTTGAAACTGGGCATTTTCTCTTAAAGCAGCTGTGTACCCTTTGTAGTTGAGAGTGGGAAAGCACTTGCAGTGATCTGTCTCTTGATTTTGAAGAAGCTCATACTACATCACTTAAAGCTGCATACCTGCAGCTGGGCAAGACTAAATCTAGTCTAAATAGCTGTGACAGTGAATATTGCAAATACCGTGTAAAAGATGCAAGTTTCACTATTTTTCATGCATTATAGAACTAGATGTATGCACTGAACATCTAGACATCTGTGCCAAATTACACTTGAGTGGGATTTAAAGTTCTTTTTATTAGGCAGAAAAGCAAAAGAATTTTCTGGCTCTCCCTGTTACATAGTGCATTTTTAATATTACTGATTCTTCATTTCACTTATACATAATTGTTTTAGGAAAACTTAAACAACACTGTCTTTTTGCCAGCTTTGCCATTATGCAAAAAAATCGTTGGTCTCTGGTTGTTCAGAAATTTGGCAGTACAGGATGTTGCCTTTCCTTTCTCATTGCTTTTATATATATATAAAGGAAGAAAGGTGAAAAAATACCAATATGTGACTTGGAAGGAAGGAGAGGACTCTTAAATTTACCTTATTTTTACTGCAAGGATGCCTGATTTTAGGAAAAGCAGGATTATTTTAGGATTATTTTGTAGACTCCCTGATAAGATGGCTTTAAAATGTGTCTGTTGTGGTTTAACCCCAGGCAGCCACCAAGTCCCAGGCAGCCACTTGTTCACTCCCTCTCCAGTGGGACTGGGGAGAACTGGAAGGGTAAAAGCTGGAAAACTCGTGGGTTGAGATAAGCACAGTTCAATAGGGAAAGCAAAAGCTGCACACAGGCAAAACAAAACAAGGAATTAATTCACTGCTTCTAATTGACAGACAGGTGTTCAACCATCGTCAGGAGAGCAAAACCCTACCAGGTACTTGGGAAGACAAATGCCATCACTCTGAATGTCTCCCCTCTTCCTCCTTCTTCCCCCCCTTTATATAGTGAGTATGATGCCTTGTGGAATGGAATATCCCTGTGGTCAGCTGGGGACAGCTGTCCTTGCTGTGTCTCCTTCCAGCTTCTCGTGCAACTCCAGCCTCATTGCCAGTACAAAAAGCAGAAAAGGCCTTGGCTCTGTGTAAGCCCTGCTCAGCAATAACAAAAACATCTCTGTATTATCAACCCTGTGTTCAGCACAAATCCAAAACACAGCCCCATACCAGCCAACTGTGAGGAAAATTAACTCTACCTCAGCCAAAACCAGTGCAGTCACATAGAGTTTAATTCACTTTATTAATATCCCTCACACATTGCAATAAGTACCTAATTTCTATTTTTAAGAGGAAATTTTTCTCTCTGATTTCATTCAGTATAATTTTCTAATTTTAGGGGTGTGAACTCCTCATGGTTTAGTGAGACAGAATTTTTATAGCTGTGTCTGAATTCTTATTTAAAATTTATTGCTGTGTGTTTCTGTGTAGGGCCAAATACGTTGCTTATGGTGTGGCTGTTTTGGTGAGTAACAGTCTGATGGACTGATAAACACATACTTCAGTGAAAGTGGGGTTAGTGAATTGGAAATGGAAAGAAATTCTTCTTCCAGTATGACTTTGATCAATCTCATGCCATTATAGACTGAATCGTTGTATCAGTGTGGTTTAAGGTTGCAGAGCAGCTTGGAAATTTATTTGAACTGAGCTTCTGAAATTCGGATGTAAGGAGCAGTGAACTTTCTGTATATTTTACTAGCCAACACATGAAGCAATATCTTTAATTACTGTAATAATTACTCTGCTAAATTTGGAGAAGCTTTGATTTTAGAGTGTACTGCCTTGTACCATTCACTGCTGTTATTTACATATTGTCAAGATCCAGTTCTGAGGCTTCTGTGATAAACTTGCATCGTTCTCTAAATGTTTTTTCTTCCTGGAGCAGACAGGTCTATCTGTCGTCATCTGTGCAAGATTTAGGAGACCGTCATGTTAACAAAGCTGTTGTCCACTTAATAGCTCTTTTCCAAATGCAAAAACCCCTTGGCATTTTCACAACAGATGTGCTTGGTTTTTTTTGAATGGTGAATGCTCAGAAATATTCCTTAGGCCAACACTATGCTTACATTTCTTCTGTCAGCACTACAAGCACCATAGGCAATTCAATTTATGAGACTTCTGGCTAAAATCATGATGTTACCTGCAAGTGCAGAATTCATTTAGCCACTGAAATACTAATAAAAATAATACACGTTACTGTTGTAATTCACACTGGCCATTAAATCCCAGAAGAGGATATGTCCTGAGCCAGTATCAATGTGATAGCTCCCAGATGAACAAGTATTAACAGCAGCTTCCTAGTCTTCATAGCCTTTACCTCTGTTCTGCCAATTTTGTCCTTTCATAATGATGTTAATAAACTACAATATCTATACAAATTTCCCCAGAGATGGAAAACTGCAGGGACTGGTATGAAATGTAGGTCTCAGAGAAAAAGAAAAGCATTCTACGTATTTCACATGGTGTAATTTAGCAATATTTTTTTCTCCACAAACAAAACACTGGAGGAAAAGATTAGTCAGATTTTCTAAGATAAATACAGTATTCATCCTTCCATTCTGTTTGTGCTCATTTTTGTAAAAGGAAAAGAAAGGTTGCATACAAATAAAATATGGAAAGGGTATAAATATTTTATATGCTTGTAATGTATGTCATCTATGTGCCAACAACAAGGAGGAGCAGTTGGGTATAGAAGAGAAAGATCTAACTGCAGGTAAAGAGAGTAAATCAAGATAATATTTTTATTCATGGTAGTTTTCAAATTACTTTCTAAACTTGAGGAACAGCAAAAATATATTACTCCTTTGGAAAGGAAGCCTATTAAGTTTATGAAGGTAATTCAATGTTAGGAGCAAGGAGTTTCCTTTAAGTCTTTTGTTTCTCTCCTGGAAATTATTTTACATGTTTCCTGAGGCTTTTTTATCATCCAGATTGGTTTAAGTGAATTATATTCTGCCTAGTAAATATGACAGGAGAGTAGAGGCTTCAAAGGTAATGAGCCCAGACATGTTGTGAAAATGATTTTCATGTGTCCTCACCAGGCACCTATCCATTCTCATAGGGAGTGGATATCAGAGACAATTTTCCTGTTATCCACTGTCTGTCATGCCAGGCAGACAGTTGAAGATTATTCAGAGAATATGCTTTCTTGCCCATTTGTTGGGCCAGAGAGGTTTTGCAAGGGACACTATTGAAGTTGAAGCCATTATAAAGGACAGTTAAGGACACTGGAGCAAGCAGAACATACTCTATAGCATTTTGGGGGTATAAAAGAATCTGAGGTTTGGAGTGAGGAGGTCTGAGAAGGTGCTGCTGGTGTTGCTTTAGGAAATAAATCTAAGGTCCATATGTTAGCACATGCCATTGTTTTTGCTGAACTAATGTTTCTGTGGGATTGTGAGGGATTATACAGCAGACTGTCCTTGCCTCTTGTCCCCTAGCAGTGTCTCCAAGGGAATACAGCAATTGTTCTATTCTGCTGCTCAAGCTGAGCTAAGGCTCAGGATTCTAAGTGGTGCCTGTTTAGTTGCTGATCATGTGTAACATGTGCCCTCTGATCACAGAATGATAGACTGGCTTGGTTTAGAAGGGACCTTGAAGATCACCTGCTTCCAACCCTCCTGCCATGGGCAGGGAACCTTTCACTAGCCCAGGCTGCTCAATGCCCTGTGCAGCCTAGCTGTGAATTGCCTCATAGGGTCTGTGTCTGTGCCATGGAGCTCTGCCACAAAAGGCAGCTTTATACTCTAATTTGGATGAAGCTTCCATGTCATCAAGGTAGTGATGAATTGACAAAAGTATGTTAATGGTGAAAACTCGATTAATGATCTTCCCAAAGTGCATAGGTGAAGGTGTTCTAGCATCTTCAGTATCTCATGTTGGAATGTAGAAAGAAAGAGCATTCCTTAGGAACACTGGGAAGGCAATTTTGATATGAATATAATATCCTAACCAACTCTTGTGGTTTTAGCAGCAAACAGGTGGCCAGAGAAAGCCCTGTGAAAGGAGCACTGTAGGTGCCTTCAGAATGAGATGGTTGTGCCTTTAGGAAGGCGTAACATGTCAAGTGAAGAAGCAGGTATTGACAGCAGAGCACTTTGTTCTGGTGTGCTGCTTGGTGTTACTCAAAGAGCTTCCTGCCACAATTGATGTGCAGCCTTAATCCTGGATCCACCTGCACTTTCGATGTGCCTCTTTTCTTACCAAGTCATTGCTCTCCTCATTGAGAACAAGAGCTGTAGGAAGTGCTCGTGTGGATACACATAGAATGCATCTTTGAAATTTTAGCTGAATTAGTTCCTTTCTTTTTATTTTTTCTTTTTCCTTTTTTTTCCTTTTTTTGTCTTTTGACCATTTCCATGGTTGCATTTTTTATTTGAAACTAAATCCTTAGTCTTTAGTTTTAAACAATTTTTGGTCTTGATTTTTTTCCATCCATGTTTCATGAGCTAATTTAAGATACACAGAAGACTAGTGTTAACTAAATTTGGGCATGTTTCATCTTGTAGGAGAATAAACAGAAAATTCTTGTCAATCTATATTTTAAATTCCCTCTCCAAGAATACATTGTATTCATTGCTGTCTAGTGAGTAGTTTGATTTGGGCTTTTTTTTCCTGCCAGTAGATGCACTTAATTCTGTTTGACAGTGTTTCAGTGTCTTCAGGTGCATAGTATAGTGATGTTCCTGATAATGTTTTTGAGAATCTGGATTCATCCATGCTTGTGAACACAAATAGCAATTGATGCTGGTCAAATATTTGAAATACCTTTCTGCACTGTTTAGCTGCCACACAGTGTGGAAGAATGGCCTTTACTGAAGTAGCTCTGGTTGCTGCTTCTGAAACTCTTGATCTAGAGGTCTTGACAGAGCTCTGGAGTTTTCTGTAAGCTTCATTCCTGTGCATGACATTAATACTTCATTTTCATGACCACTGAAGCAAGAAAATCATGGCCTTCATAAAAAATTAAAAATTTTGCTTTTTTTTGGAATGGATTGTTGTGTGGTATCTTACCAAATATTAAGTGTTTTAACAGCTTGCCTATACTTTGTGCATTTTCAATAAAAAAATAAAATACAACTCAATATGTGTTGGGCTTTGCTGCATATAAGGCTGGATACTACAGGTAAGTTTTTAGCTCTGGTTCAATTTTTCCTTGGCAAACTTTAGACATTCATAACTGAAAGAACTGAAGCTTCAGGTGAATAAAAACATTTTTAAAAAAAGTTTTCTTATTAACTTTTCCAATATAGAGCAGGCTTGTTCAATAAAAGAGTGTAACCTATTTTGTGCAGTTACTTGCTCTGCTCTGTGTAGTTGATGAAAATCTCTTTCATGAGTATATTTAATAGAAAAAAATAAAATCAGTAGATTTATAAAAGAAAGTGAAGTGTTGAACCAGAACATTTACAATTTTTGTAGCCAACAGCTTGAGCCCTTAAATGTGTAAATATACACAGAGGACCTCAGGCAGTACAGGCTCTCATGGCTTGATTTCATACTAGAGTGCCATCACTTCTCCTCAGTTCTAAATTATTCAGGTATATAAGCCAGTTCAGTCTACCATGATTTTAGAGGTAACTAGATGGCATTGATTCTGTTATGTGTTTGCTGAAGATGTAAAAACAATGTATGGAAAGCAGGTTGTGCCTGCAGTCCATTTAAATGCTCTAGCTTGCATGCAGGACTGTTTTCCAGGTTATTGTTGTCAACATTAGGTAGCTATGGTTTTTGGTTTTTTTTTTTTTTTTGGATAAGCTCCATTCAGATCATGGCAGGTGAAGCATTACAGCATAGCTGCTCTTTTAATGGTAGAGATGTGTGGATTGGACACTGCTTATTAATGAAGGTACTGAAAAAATGGTCCAAAATAAATTTTTTACAGGAATAGGATGAAAGCTAGACTTAACATGTGTCATGGAAGTACTGCAGCATAACTAAGCTGCTGCTGAACTAAAGGAAAGGAGTCTGTTGGAGACCTTGAGTATTCCCTACCACCTTGTTTGCTGAGCTCCATGGTAACCTTCATTTCTGAACTGACTGAGGCCTCTGTGCCTCCTGAGGCTGGTTGGGCCCAGCACTGTATGGGATCAGGGCAGCAAGTTAGCTGCTGAAGAATAAGAAAAGCCAGCCCAAGAATACAAGGCAGCATGCTAGTGTGCCCTCCTGCATTTCTTCAAAATACATCCATGGTGTGAGGACAGCTTTCCCCTTCCTGGGGCATGTCCTCGCTGTCTTACTATCTTTTGTAATTTCTTCACAAGTCTCGGGGTCCAGGGGCCCTCATTCTTCTGGAGAGGCAGAGGAATGTCATTGTCTTAGCTGTCAGTTTTGTGGTTGGGATGTCTGCCTTGAAGCTGTGAGTTTGGACATGTCTTAGGGTGAAGAAAACCTAGAGTCCAACTGTTCATTTCTTGATGGACAATCTTGGCTGATAAGTAAACCTACTTCCCCCATGCCTTTTGCTTGGGCACATATGACTGAACATGTGATTCATCTGTGATTAAGTATTTCTTCTCCACTGATTTCTGCAGTGAAGTCATGATACATTTTGCATCTGAATTGATTCACCTAGCAAGAGATTGTGGTACCAGTGCCTTCATTAGTGGACTATTATGGAGTCATTGCAAAAGAATTTCTAGAGGAAAGGAACAAATTATTCAGGAACACACATTTTTAAAGTATGTGAAATAAAGGAAAAAGAAAACAGGAAATGACTAAATGCATCTCACTTGGCAAAGTGACATTTATTTTAGTACAAACTCTTCAGACTACCTGTGGTAGTTCTCTTGTAGGTTGTTTAGGATCATGACTGTTTCAAATCAGCTAAAAAGGCTTTTGAAGTATTACGTACCATCTTTCCAATCTTTGTTAATTGAATGTCACAAAAGAGAGACAAAAAAATTGGTAGTTTTTGTCATTATGTAGGTATCATAGTTTTTTAATTTATTCTATTCATTTCTGTATACTTAAAAAAACTTAAAAGTTTGGCAAAAAGAAAGGGAAGTATATTTAATAGTACAATTGCAATAATGTCCCTGTCCCACAGTATCTATAGCATGGTGCAGTGGTAACTTAAAGCAGGTGTTTTTGCTTGACAGGGAAGTGGCATCCTGGATAGACTCAAAAGTAGATTGTGTCTGATAATAACTTAGCACTTAAGCACTTAAGCTTTCAGTACTGGCCTATGTTTGTTTGGGTTTTGTTTGTTTTGGTTTTATATATGATCCCTTTAGTACTTTTTTGTGTTTCTGAGAAGCAAAGGCACGTACACAAGAGCTTAGAGAGGAAAGTTTCTTCCAGGCTTGTGAGGATTGCTGAGTGGCAGAGCTTGTTACACGGCTTTTGGAGGTGCTTGTTCTGCTTTTGCACTGGCTCACATTCCTGCAGCTGCATTGCATTACTGCAGTTGACTTACTGTTCGACTCCTAGAGCTGCTGTTCCTTCCCTTGTAAAGCTGTGTAACCTAAAGAGTATCTTTATGTTTGCTGAGGCATCTTTTGAGAGACTAAGAATGATCTACTAGAAAGATTGTGCTTGGATAGGGAGATTATTTTCTTTAAATTTCCCAATGTCAATGGATACTGATATGATTTATAGGAAGTTGTACCACTAGTGAGAAATTACATGGCTCTGTTAGAATTTTAGAGCCTAGCTTCAAAACCCCTTGTCTCTGAGGTGAGAAAAATCTAAATAGAGTGAAGACATTTTTGGGAGTGGGTCAGTCGTACAGAAGTTCTGGATGAGGGGAAAGGTACTCACCTATTACAAGATATGTTAATAGAAAAGTGGGAGGGAAGCAGTTAGAGAGAAGGAACTGAGAACTGAAGAGTTCACAAAAAAAAGTAGAGAGATAGAGGAAGGGGAGAAAAGGTAAGAGGAAAGCCTGAGCTCATCTGAGGCAAAAACTCACATGAGCTTCTGCTCACATAAATAAAATTCAAAACCTTTTGTCTACCAAAAAGCTGCAATTTGAAGCAAAGTCCCTGTATGTGGCATCCTCCCATCATTCAGAAAGGAGCAGAACAGCTCCTGCAGTGTCCTCCCTGATCTTAACACTTAGGAAAATTCCAGGCCTTCCTCCTTCACCCAGAATAGTGACTAGTTCAGCTTTCACCTATTGAAGTGGCCACCATCATCACTCATGAATGTCAGCCATGTCATGCATGAGATACAGTGAAGACACAAGAGCCTAGGCTATGATTTTTAGGTGGCAGAATCACTATGTGCAAGGTGTTAGATTCCTGTGGTATCAGACTGGGGATGAAATTTCACCCGAAGTGGCTGCAAGAGCTATGTGGCATCTAAATGTAAGCACAGATGAAGTAACTGTAGTTGTCAAAGACACACTATATTTAATTTTGGCCCATCATGAGTCCTTGGATGTTTCAGCATGGAAGAAGTTGTGGAACTTGCCCTTCTGTGGACAGGTGATCACAAAGTCTTCATCTTAAGAATTTATGCTGAATTGGGCTCTCTCTCCACCCCCAAAGCATACTGAAGAGGAAACACTGACCAAAAAGGAAATAAGTAAAACATGTTTTAATACTTAGAACTCCTAATTGGTCTGAAGTAACAATGTGATGATTAGATTTTGTTATTTTCATCTCTAGCTTGTACTGCCTGTCAGTGTGTCTATGTGCTTTGGGGGTGGGGGGAGAGTGAAATTCCTGTGGAACAGATCATTGAATACACCTGGCATGACTATCTCAAAGCAGGCTTTGAGATACAGTTTGTCACTGGATCTTCTCTAGCAACTAGTAGAGTTTTCCTAGGATTCGCCTTTTGCAGATGAGAAGTACAGCTCAAATCATTGTGGCAGGTTGTGCCAGAGTCAGGTATCTAGAATTACCAGTTATAACTTTTAAATTCCACTGGGAACAATGTTAACTCTTCAAAAGGAAATCATAGACTCAAAACGCCCCAACTCTGAAAATACTACTTTTAAAATATTTTGACCTTGCTAGACTTGTTCACTGTAATACTGGCAGGCTGCCAAGTCTGTGGGAGTGATTTTATGTACATTCATATGTAGTAGTCTCTTAGAAGACCAGTCTGTTAGTGAATCTGCTGAATCCCTTACATTGTCTTTGAGTCACACTGTGAGATTTTGTCTGACAACAAGATAACTGCTTGTAGTTGGGTCTCAGCATTCAAGGCAGTAACATAATTTCCCTGGTTGTTGCTACGTGCAAGGAAACTATAAATCTTCTGAAACAATGCTCTTTCCAATAAGTACTTACAGTGTAATTCCTTTCCCTACAGATAACAGCAGGGAAAGTTAGGAAAGTTATGAAACTTGTGATCAGTTCTGACACGAGTTTCATACATTAGATAGTCAAATATCACAATATTGTGATATTTTAAACATAGTAAGAACTGTTACCTTATGTGACCCAGAAGCCATCTAGAGAACTTGAAAAAGCAGTGTTAAAATGGTAGAAATTTTATACCACATCCTAAGTGTTTTCAGTTACTAACTGCTACTAACCCCTACCCCAGCTCTGCACTCTAAACAAGGATGCATCCACAGTGTTGTGCATGAAACTTTTAAGACCTGTATTGGGAAGTTAGTGCCAGAAACTAAACATCACTTTTATCACACTAAAGGGACCTAAACCAGCTCTTCAATGAAAAGCTAAATAAATTACAAATTGTTGGTTGTACTAGTCTATTTTTGATTACTTTTCAGTAGTATTTTTAACTTTTCAATGTGCTTAGAAGTTGTTACATGGGTATAGTACCCTATAGTGGTCCCAGTACCTGTGGCTAAGCATCTGAAAATGTTTGAACGCATATCTGGATTTATTTTGGTGAATCTTTGGCTTTCAGCTAGCAAACAGCCCTAAGAGGCTTTTTCAGTATCTTATATTATGTCATATATCTTCCAGACTATAGGACTATTGTCTAAATATTGTTAAATTATGCAGAGGAACATAGCACCTCGTGCATTTATTTCTGTACTGACCTTTATTTTTATAACACTCTTGTTAAAGCAGTAAATGAACAAGAAAGATAATAAAAAGCACATACAAAGCCTACAGACCAAATGAGATGAATAATGAAGTATGTCACTTTATTCCATAAAGTTAAAATGTTGCAGTGTTTCCTGGTTAGTATCAGAAGCATGTGTAGGGACAGACTTAAAATCTAAATTTGGAGAGCAGAGCAGTAAAAGCTGTGATTTGCTCTTTCCATTGTGAGAGGTCAGAGTTCCATACAATTGTACTTGCATGGAAAGTTTTTGTCCAGTGCAAATCACTGTAATTCATTAAAGTTTCCCAGAGCATTTAATGAATGTGTGCATATCTAAAGACTTCCTCTCTAGCTGAAATAGAATAAAATACATTCAGGCCATTTTGAGTTGCTGAAAAGTTAGGTAATTTTTGTTTTCATTTACCACCCGCATGTTTTTTCCCTCCTCAAACTTTTGTTTTATTATAAGTAATGTTAAGTCTACAGGAGCTAATTTTTACCATCAATTTCTGCCCAAATTTATGCGTTTCTTCCACTTGCTTACCTGCCGGCAGACTGCTTTGATTGTAACATAAATATGAAGAACTAGCTGACTTAAGCTAAGGTAGCTTTCTTTGCAGTTTGCATTATGATTTCTTGCAGTGATTTGTGTGTTTCCCAAACCTGTCAAGTAACTGACTACAGAAAGTGAGAGTATTTGTCAGTCTGTTTCTTTAGGAAGGGAGTCTGGAAAATTATTTTTTGACATGTAACACTGTTTAGAATATTAACTTGCTGTGTGTAATTAGGCATCATCATTTGGCATAATCTCACAAAGGGCAGGTTTTTGAGGGTTTAGTAGTGGATATAGATCTTCATCTGTCTGTTGAGACCTCTAAAAATCTGATTTATTAATGGTACTTTACTTAGGTTAAAATTATTCTAAGCATGTGACTGAGAGAGAGAGATAAAGGGAAGAAGTATTTAGACAATTTTCTAATGCCTTGATCAAAATGAGCACTGTGGTTTGGGTTTTACCTTGCTTTTCCACTGTCATGGAATGAGATCTCTTCTGTCGAATGTTAGACTGTTTACAACAGGATTCTGGAGCCTGTAGCCAAGCACAGCTCCTTGCACAGGTACAGAGCTGTGGCTCAGGGCAGAGCCAGTAACCATGGTTGGACTCCAAGGACGGCATGACTCTTATCTGCTTCCTTTCCCACTGAACTCTGCTTTGTTCCTTTTTATCTGTGCTGTTGCTATGACTGAATATGGTAATGTGTTTATAAGTCTTTTACACCAAACCATTTGATAAAGCATATCCTCTTGACTGTCTGAATAGGAACTTAAGAGAGGAAAAAAAAAAAGAATCAATTTAGAAAGTTCAAAGGAGAGGGAGACAGGCAGGCAGGCAGAGTAGGAGCAGAATATTGATTTCAGTTTCATTCTAATCAAATCATATTGGTGAATAGGCCTCTAACATCACCACAACTCTAAAAATAGAAAAATCTAATATGAGTTTAATATGTAGGAACTGGCATTAAGAGAAAATTGGCAACTAGCATTTATGTCTGTGCTTCTGAAGAAACCCTGTACTTTTAGCTTGAATGTAAGATCAACACATGCCATCTTCTGTTGATAATTTTTTTAAATCACTCTGAATTAAGATTACAAGCTGCTTTTAAAAGACCATTGGGTTTATTGTTGTAATTATCGTAATATTCTTGTATTATGGTGTAATAAAATTACATGGTTAACTTCTGTATCCTGATTTAAATAGTTCTGTTGTACTGCAATGGCCAAAGAACGTGGGGAGCAAACTTATTTAGGCTGGGCAGCCTGTTGCTTCGTATGAAAAATTTACAAGGAGATAAGAGCAACAGTTTGACCATCGCTTGATAGAGGCTCTCCCAATTCCCTGTGGTTAGGTAAGAGAGGCAATGGCATTCAACAAACTCAAAATAACTCTTAAAAATGCTCTGAAACATCTTCTATTGTTTTCATACACTTGGCACGGAAGTTGATGGGTGAGATCTGTGACTCAGTTTGTGTGACATGTGGATGGTGAGTGTGTGACAACTGGGCTGAGCAGTAAAGCAATAGTCTGAGCTCCTGTTTCAGAAATGTTGCCCTGGTCTAGCTACTATGGATTACAGCTGTATAAGAATCTGAAGTACCTATAGGCTTAATGAAGGTTTTGTTAGATATGATACGAACAACTTCTGTTACTGTCTCTGCTTAGACCGTATAAGTAGCTTTATGTTTCTTCATAGCACATGGAGCTTGCCAGCAGTGCTGAAAGAGATTCTTGAGTGAAATAGAGGTGTGTATTAATACCTAACTTGAAGATGGTGGGGGTTTTCTTATGTGTTTATAGTAGTTGTCTTACCCCTCATTAATGGATTTAATATTGAATGTTACTGAAGATGTAGCAGTTCTCTTTTAAGATAGTATTTTAATAACTAAGCAATATCAGTTGTGTCGAGTATCCATATAAACTGAAATGTTTGGATTCCATAAAATCATGTGCTTTAGAGTTCACAGTATCCAGACTAAACATTCATTCTTTGTGTCATGTAATATAAATTATCACTACTATTTAAAAAGAAAAGTTGTTCTGGGATAGTCTTAAGAGCCTAATAGAAGGAAATACATGAAATTAAGCTGTATTAATGCACAGATTGCCAATTTCTGTAACTCTTGGGAAGCATTCTATCAGGTAAAATATGATCCAGATTAAAAAAATGTGATCAAACTGATTTAATATTAAAAGATGCAGTTGCTACTGTTAGTTGAGCAAAAGCAAAAAGAGGAAAAAATACAAGAAAGAAAAAAGTGCAAAGTAAGAGTATGAATAACTACATAATTGTTAATGTAGATACTATTTCTGTAGCAAGTTATACTTGTTTTTGTTTATGTGAAGTTAACAGTACTACAATATTCTGATGGCAATATTAAGGTTTCCTCATTGAAGAAATCTTAGTGGTTCTTAATGAGAAGAATTGACAAGTTTTTTCTTTAGAGTCTAAATTGTGACATCTGGCCATATGAATGTCTTGGTCAAGTAAACCACTCTGAACTTTAGTCATGTTTCTACAAATGTTATTTTAAGAGTGATTTTATAATTTCCTGAGAGACATTTTAGCAATGAAGCATTTTTAGTATCACCCTATTCAATTAAATAAATAATCCCTGTGACACCATCACATCTTTTTCAGTGCTTGTATGAAACACCTAAGATAATGATGTTGAGATCCAAGTTAAATTATGACTCTAAAAGCATTATAAAAGTTTTAATGCCCTCTGTCCTCCTAGGGAAAGTTTGAACAAAACCAAAAAACCTAAGAGCCTTGGATATGAAGGATGTGTGTCTAAAACACTTATCCAAAGGCAGAAAAATGCAATAGGAGCAATACAGGCTGCAAAGCCATCTTCGCTTGCCACTTCCTCTTATGTGAGTCTTACTGTTGCTGGTGCATCGTTGGTGTTGCCTTTTCAGCCCTGCTTTCTCCTGAGATAGGTCTTTACTACATCTGTGCCAAATTGAATTAAATTTTGCATAAACATATTAATGAAGCAAAGAAGTTACAAGAAATTAGTCTATAGTATTTTATATATCCTCTCAATTACAACAGATAGCAGGTAAGACAAGCAGGTTTAATTTTCCTGCATTAAATTACTTTTATATTAGCAACATGGTTTTAACAGATTACAAAATATCAAATTGAAAACAATTTTTCCTACTGAATCTCTTCTGTTTTAAGGAGATTAATGTGCTGTGCAACTGTACAGTTTCTGAGCACTTTCCATTAGCCTGCTAAACAAAGTCACTACTGTTTCTTGCCTATGCTTCTCATTAGCTTTGAGAATGGTTTTTGTGTTGGATGGCAGAGAGAAAGGAGTGGGGGTTTTGTTTGGTTTTGGATTGGTTTATTTATTTAGTTTATAAGCACTGAATTTATGCCTAAAATTTTATACATAATACACACTATCCTGTATATTTACACTACATGAGGAGATGTTCGCAAATGTGCCCTGTAGTTAAGAATAGAGGGCAGCGAGTGTTGTAATGAGCTTTTAGAATCAGCAGAACTTCCTTCTGCAGGAGTTCGCTGTACCCTTGACATTTTAGCTCTGGTGAAACAGAAATACATTTATTTTCAGTTTGCAAACTGAAGTCTCTTAGGGGAAAAGTCTACTTTCACTTGCTAGTACTACCATGGCAAAACATAATGGTTACTACACAGGCATCTTCAACATGACCTCAGAGGATTTCTACCATACAGTAAAAGTTTACTGAATCCTCATGAAAGGCAGTTGTTTAAAAATAGGGGGATTATCTATAAAACTTCTTAAAACTGTGATTTAACACTTTCATTAAAAGTAATATGGTGACATAAGAATAATAATTTAACCTAATTTATCTTCCAAAATCATCCAAATTGATTTCTCCAAGTAATTCTATTTAATAAAAATCACAAATTGGGGAAGTGTGTTGTCAGAATAGGAATATTTTTAAGACTAAATAAAAATGTTACTGTAGGGTTTTATTTCTTACTAATTGGGGGAATCTCATTGATATTCTTTTCAGTTAGACAAGTCTTTTGAATTTTGGGTTTTTGATTAATAGATGTTATGTTACTTACAGAACTTCTCTACAATACAATTTCTTTTATGGGTCGAGATATTTGTGTGATGTGTATTAGTATTTTAAGTGTACAGTGTATACAAACAACTAAAAGAAAAAATTGAGTGTAAAGATGACTCATGACTATGTACAAAGCGTGGATTAATTCTATAAAATTGATGCAACAGTCATAGCTGAATTTTATTCAGAGAGAATAGACTGATAGAAAATTTTCTTATATTTTTTAAAAGACATGCCTCCAACCTCTTATGGGAGTGATTCGTGCTAGTGCGAGGTCATAAACATTTATAAAGATTATATGAGAAACTTCAGCATCGTGTGCACAAGAGAACATTTTTCTAGAGGATGCACAAAGCATTGGCTGAAGTACTGCTTTGGTGTATTGTTATAGTGTGCACATGGAGCCTCTTTAAAGAAGAGGATTCAGGGACATTTGCTTGTAGAGGCACACTCGTCTTCATAAAGTCTTCTGTTGGGGTCTTTTTGCTGGAAAAGTTATCTTTTTTTGTGAATTCAGATTTGATTGTAACTATTTGAGTTGATTATTAGGGTGTAACCTTAAATGCCAAGAGCAGGTTCTCCAGAAGGTGCATAGCAGTTGAAACACTGCATGGATATGAGATTTTCTGTGGGCTATATAATCACTTATGATAACAATAACTTTATGGATATTTAAAAACTTTTTTAAAGTGTATTTTGCACATGTATATTTATATAAATAACAAGACAGTAAACATACAAATAAGATTTTAAGACTTTCTCCACAATGAGGACAACTGTAGATCTGTTCATAAATGGAAAGCATCACTTGTGACCCACTTTAATGGCATAGTCACAGCATAGTTTCTGCTTTTCAAAACAATATGATTTATATTAACTTTCATTTTCTTTCATGAGGAGGATATGCAAAGAGCAGGAAACTGTGGTTCTATTCCCTAATGCTTTATATTGCCCTTTTAGTGAAAAGAAAGGAAAATATTTTTGCTATTTTAAAAATAAATTTAAATAACGAAATGCTTTAAAGTTGTGTTGTTGTGATTCACAGGAGGTTAAATCCATTGACTCTGCAGAGAATTTTGGTTCTTAATGCACTGCAATTAGGATGTTTTTTCCAGAGTTAAGTCAGAGCAGTGTTAATCAGTTGCGTGTAGTGCCTTAAAATACCATTATTGCAGCAGTGGTATTGAATAACAAATGACCTGCATAATATGTATCTATGTGATTCAAATTTTAATTGTCTTTATTTTGCCCAATGAAATAAGGTGGGTTTTTTTTTTTAAGTAGTCTTTTAAATAAAACTTTTCCTCTCTCTTTTCTTTCTTTTCTGGGCTCTCTCCTTTTTTTTCCTTTTTTTTTTCTTTTTTCTTTTTTTCTTTTTTTTTCTTTTTTCTTTTTTCTTTTCCCTCCTCAGTTTTTGTAGATCATGAAGTATGGCCAAAGTTTTTGATTTTTTGGTGGCCCAATCTTCATGCAGTTCTCTGTCTTTGGGGTTATTTGTGGTTTGGGTACAAACACAAGCCTTGGATATCAGATGTGGAGCCAAAACATGCACTCACATGTGTAATGTGGCAAATAGTGAAAGTGTACTTGTGTATATAAGTAATGGAGGTTTGATAAAATAAAGCTGCTTTGTCAAGCCATGTACCAATTAGTGTGGAGAGGTAAAAAATTAATCATGTAATGTAGTAAACAAACCCTATCTTTTGATTAAGCCTTTTATATTAAAAAAAATTAACTAAAACTCCTGGGTATAGGCAAAACTGCTGATGTGACAAATATGTATTTTTGAGATTTGACTTGATCAGTCCAGCATGGAGAGATGCAGGACAGGGGGGAAAGGAAGAAGCAGGCAGGCTCTTTTAAGTAAGCAACTCAGTTCACGTTCAGGACAAGATGTGATTGTTTATATGCTCAGGATGTGCTGCTGCAGCATTAACGCAAATGAAAAGATCCTATGCCTGATGGGGCTATTGTTCTCTTGTTTTTAAACGGAAGTTTTGCGGTGTTTTAAACAAACAAAATCCCTGAGTCTTGAGTCTTTTGCCTGTGATGGCCAGTCTATATGGATTTAGAGTGTTTTGTCTCTTTGTGGTAATACTTTCAAGGTTCCCTGCTACTGTAATGCCTTAATGTTTCTGTTACAAAACAGGTTTTATGTAATGTTGCCAGCTCAAAGCAATAAATGTCATGAATTAGACTAAAATCAGCTTTGAGCTGTGGGGTTGATTTTTGTAGGTCTGTAAATTATATATTTAGAATTTCCTTAAAGTTGTCTTTGTTTTGGAGCCTGGAGGACTTGATTGGTTGTTGACTACAAAGTTAGATGTGAGAATTATTTCTGTGTAACCGAAGGCAAGAAACTTCATAGTATTTCCTGGAATTCTCTTGTATGATTGTACAGTTCCAGGAGCTGGGATTTCAGAAAATGCTTTGACTATCTGAATAGCAATAAAATTAGGAATTGACTGTGAAACAGAAAGAAGCAGGTGGAGGGAGAAGGTGACCTGCTGTGACTTTATCAGTGTGGGATAGTTTGTGATAAGTTAGACAATGCAGTAATATGAAGGAAAGCACACTCTAAATCAGAAGTGGTGAGAGATGAGAAGGATATGCTGTAACTATGTGAAGTGATTAGTCATAGCAGGTACGTAGCTGGTTTTTTATCAAATTCTCATTCATGGAAAAGGATTTAGTAATTGAAACTGTGTAGCAGGCTGACTTTTCACGGAATGTTTCACAGTAGTATGGAAAATTTCATTATTGCTGTCTATTTGGATATCTTTAGAAAAAGAAACATTACTAAATGGGAGGGGAAGAAAAATCCATGAAAGCTGTGAAGGGGGAAGGGAGAGCGCTTATTAGAAACACTAAAAGTAAGTTGAACAATTAATGTAGAAGGGATACAAAATGTCTGACATCACTCATCAAAACTATGTCACCCCCACATTGTTTCATAGTGCTAGTACTTTGAGGGATTTGTGTCACAGGAAAGGCACTCTCCTTCACAAGGAATAGGAGTGCAGGGCTCTTATCAGCGCTGCTTGATGGAACTACACATTTAGCACCTGGAGCTCCCTAGCAATTCCTTATGTCACTGTGTAAACCTGAGACAGAAGGAACATGCACGTGGGTTACATTTGATCTGAGTTAGGGGAAGCTATTTTATTGACTTGTTTTTAATTAATGGTGCTTATCTGAAGAGGAGGACTGAACTGAAGCAAAATAGTTAACCAAGAGGTGTAGAATCTACCTTTTGATTACTTAAGAAACCTAAGCTTAGTAAATGCGAGTAGTGGCTCATCACTGTATTTTTTCTCTAGCTGGGACAATGATTTTTATTCTTTTTTTTTTTTCATATGAGTGCTGGACAGTAAATAGAAAGTAACTCACTTACTTTTATAGTCATATTGTTTTCAGTTTTCAGCGTCTAGGCACGGAAGTTGTTTGTATTGGAACCAGTTTGCTTATGTCAGTTTCGTGCAGCCAAAAATCTTGGAACTGGACTGAGTGTGAGTTATGACATTGGAGACTTGTCAGTGGATGTTCTTGAGTTCTGAAGGAGCTGGTGTTACCAGTGAAGGAGAAAACTGCCTCTTCTCACCATTGTTCTCATCTCCCATTGGTCTAATTTGAAACAGTGCCATATCTACACACACGCTGTGACCTAGAAAATTTGGCTTTAATTCAGTCCTTTAAAGAGAAATTAGACAAGGTTCTTTCTGGGATATTTCTGGTTTGAACTGAGCATGTCTGTAGGATTTGAGGCAAACCAGCTTTGGTGTGAAGTTCACTGTTTGGGTTGCAGGTTATGCACGAGTATTCGGCCTTGACCAGATTAGGTCAAGAGAGTAAAAGTCTAGTCCCACCAGAATTTCAGTGCATGTGCTTTCTTGCAGTTGCTTTCTACAGAGTTTGTTTTATAGCATTTTCAGCTTTGGGCTTTTTTTTTTTTTTTTAATTTGGGGGTTTTTTTAACTTAAACTAAAATTGCAAGTACATGTATATCTTTCTTGAGGTGCCTGTGCTTACAGTCTCAACTCTGTGGTGCTAATGCATTAAAATGGATGGAAAGACAGGTGATCAAACTGACCCTGAGAAGGACTGGATTCAACATCTGATGTCTTGCCTAGTATGCTTAGTAGTTTAGTCTGTATCTGAGGTCTTGCTGCAGTTGTCTAGTAGAACAACTGAATTTTTATAATTACCAGACCATGTTGGCATAGTGCAGAAAATTTTCAAAAGGATTCCAATCTCTACAGCCCACTCTGCCCCTGTATGATGCCTTACTCATAGAATGGCGTTGAAGTTCCCCAGCCTTTGCATATTGAAGAGCAGATACTTGCCAAAGTGCATCTGGAATTTCCTTTGACTCCTACCTGGAATAAACACCTAATGTGTCTTAGTGAGATGCCTTACAGCTTCAGTGTTTTTTCGAGGGGAGGTGGGGAGTTAATAGGTAATAGAGGAATTGTTGATGATGAAAGGAACACCTTCAGTTATTTGACTCCATCAGCATTTGCCAGGTGATCTCAGACAAGTCACCCAGGATCTTCCATTACCCCAGTAAAAAGTAGAAACAAATTTTGCTGACTCTCTCCATTCTCATATACTCTCAACCCTCTGCATGATTATGAGCATGGTATTCTCAGTGTAGGTACTTCTAGATATTACTATTAATTAGCTCTGTAAAAAAACACAAGAGGAAGATGTTTTGCTGTAAAATACTGTACAAAAATGTTGGGGGTTGATTTTACATAACTTTAAATGTTTTACCATGATTTAGCTCTATTTTAAGACTTCTGTGAAGGATTCTCATGTGGATTTTAGAAGGAAGAGTGAACTTGAAAGAGATGGTAAAAGTCTCTCCCCAAATACATTTCTGCTTAGGAATATACTGAAAACTTATTAAAATCCCCTCTGCATGTTCTTTTACCCGTTGGAACACCTGTGCTTCTAACATATGCATATTTCTGAAAAAAGAGAATTGTTCCTGATGGTTTTTGTTGCTATTACCAAATTCTAAGGGCTTTAAAGCTGCCTTAATCCTATTTTGTATGCTCTTTATGGGATTCTGTTTCTAAGCACTCATCAGAAACTCTTTCAAGATAGACTTAAATTGTCATAATATGCTTTTGTTTAGCTTGCACAGCTATGACTGGTGATGGTAATAAGGTTGTTTAGAGAAAGGAAAAAAAAGGAAACACCTGTAAACTGAGCCTATTTAAATAAGCAGATCATTTTATATCTTCATGGTTTCTGTTAGTGAGGCAACCCAAAGGTGTAGGCTTTCTGGAGCCTGATGCATATATACATCTGTCTTATAATTGCTTTTTTTCCCCTTATTGCTTTTTGAAGGTACTTTTTAAAAGAGCATGAAAGAGATCTGTGACCTAAAGAGTAGAGTTCAGTTTGATGCCTTGAACATAGGGGGCTTGTCAGTGGAGAGCCATTGACACAGTCAGTGGAACACAGGATGTGATCCATCTGAGCAGCCATGGGATGTGGGTCGCACTAGGGCAGGCTGCCTGCCCTTTGTGCTCTGTTCACTATGGATTTTTTTTTCTCCCAGATGAATCCCACCCAAGATCTTTGGGCAAGAAATAAGGTCTTCTAGGTCTGCTTTATATTTTCCGATAGTAGGATACAGTGACCACTCTCTATGGGCCATTAAACATGATATTTTCACCTGTTTAGCAGATCCTGTCCATGTGGAATCCCTTTCCAACAGTCTTGCCTGTGGCATTGGGGAACATGGGTCCTGCTGTGCTCTGGGCTCATTGGTAGCATGGCCTGACCTTTGTGCTGCTTTTGCAGACAGTAAGTGAAGAAACATCTGCATCATTATGATGCCAATGAAATCCCTATCCTTGCTTCCGTGATTGGGTTTTCAAATCACTGTTGTGCTCTGAATGCTTCTTTTTGAATGGCAGGCTGCCTAACCCAGCTATCCACTTTACACTTAAGACAGAAAGTAAACCTGACGATTCATGTGCAGTGAAGGGTTCCTAGCAGTGCACCTGTGTTCATTACACCAAGCAGTGATTTTGCTGTCCCTTCTGAAGCTCTGGACTTTGGCTTGGGATGGGTTGCATGGTCAGGCAGCTGGAGATCTGCTTGGCTCCTTGGAAAAAGGGGGACTGGGGCTTTATCTCTGAGAGTTACCTATCTAGTCATCTGTGTAGCCAGGCTCTGATGCAGGCAGGGAGCCTGAATTGCTTTCCTTGCCTAAATCACTGTTTGTAAAAGTTTGTATTTCAGCAGCACAAACGTTACTATTAGTTCTCAACTGGGTTGTTGCAAAGTGTGTATGTGAACTGCTCCATAAAGTGCAGTGGTCTCTCTCCAAGGCCCAGGTTTTTTTTTTTTTTTTCGGGCTAACATCAGCTATGGCTATCCCAGGACATATGCAAATTGATTTTTTCCTAGAAGGCACATTGAGGGCATGTCTCTGGTATTTCCTCAAACTATGGGCTAGTGCTTTGACTTCCTGTCTACCTGGTGCTACCACATGTCTCAGGACTGCTGCTTCTCATCTACTGCTAATGCCCAGCTCCCTATTAATTACCATAATATGAGATATGTGCAATGATTCTTTTTTCTTGAAGTGCTTCTCACTTCCAAAATGATGGCTCATCCATGTTAACTATTGGGGACGCTAGTGTATGTAAATGTACTTTTCTCTTGGCAACCACAATTTAAAAAATACAAAAACAATCTCTCAATGACTCCTTTATCATTAACAGCTTGGTGGCCCTGTGAGGTTCTGGGGACCCAGGAGTCACAGAAGGAACAATGGCATGTGTGGCATTCCTCATTTCTTCCCATAGCACAGCTGGAAGAACACTCACACAGTCTGAAGGAGATGTGCATTCAGTCTCCTGCACTGGGAGGATTTCAGCCTGCATCCCAGGAGAGGGCACTAGTCCCTGCAGGGATGAGGAAGGATCTCAGACTCCTACTTGCAGTCTTGTGCTCAGTGTAAAGCATGAGGCATTCGATACAGCAGGAAGTAAAGCTAATTTTTCTCATCACAGGATGAGACTTGCAGCAAGAAGGGTTTGGGGTAGGATTTGAAGATGAAAATCTGATGTCTTGGGGTAGCATTAGTGCTGAGCTATAAAACAATCACAAATTCATCATCAAGGTAGAAGAAAGGTGACAGGCCACTTGTCTAGACATACCTGACTTCCCCACTGTCTGCTTGCTTCTGATTTAAAATAACCAAACCAAAAATCCCAAAAAACTCTAAATCCGACAAAACCCAACCAACCAGCCCCTCACCTAAAAAAGAAGTAACTCCACCCCACACTACACATCCCATCCCAACAAAAAGATATATTACATCAGCAGAGGATTTCAAGAGCCTCTGTTGCTTGACCCAGCCTTGCAGCATGATGGCAGAGGATACCTGCCATTTTGTCCAAATACAATCAGACAGAAAAATAGGTTGGATATGAATTTTTTGTACCCTTAGTGAGCTCTCAATCCTGTAAATAAAAAACCCTACTGGTAGCAGTGCTTTGGGAATTCAAACACAATTATTTTATAAACTTTACTGAATTTGAACTGACCCTGTGACTGGTTTTACTCAGGAGTAGATTTGCCCCACACTAACAGACTTCCTCATGTCCAAAAGCACAGCAGCATTCAGCAGATGTATTCCTTCAATGCTATTGTTCTTTTTATCTGTATTACTTTTGTGGCCTTGAAGTTTCAGGAAGGCAGAGAAGGTTGACCAATAGAGAGACCAGTGAGGGAGAGGACATGAGGGAGAAGGGATCTAGTTTGGGCTTGTATCCAATTATTACAATACATTTCTAGACTATTTTTTACTGAGGAAGTAAACACTTACTGCTGTGTAAAGGTTAGATATAGACCCACCCATTCCTGGAAGTTATGTACAGCTTGTCCTGAGTGACATCAGTGATGGATCTGTTTTGTGTGTGTATACAATTCTGTGACTAATTAGAGTATCATTTTGTGCCAAAGCTTATTAAAAAAAGTTCTTAGGTTGTTTCAAGAAATTCTTGTTTTATACTGAGCATTTGGATCAATACCAATTGTTTTTAACAAACTGGTAAAGTGTAGATCTATTAGGCCACAGCACTGGTTTAATCCCTGGCATAGAGTCTGAGTCTTAAAGGGCATCATTAATCAATATTCTCCAAAATAAATTGTCAACTCCAGAACTCTTTCAGTATGCATTTTTTCAAGTGCCTTTTTTAGGTATTGGTGTGAATGTGAATTTTTATGTTACCTGGTTTGTGCCCTGAGTGGTGCAGTAGCAAAAGAAAAATCAAGAAAAATCCCCACTGTAATCCTTGGTAATCTATAAGGAAAATCATATAAAGTAGTAGAGATGATCTTGTCTCTGATCTTGGTCAGATCCAGATTTATAGGTGATCTCCCCCTCTGTGTTTGTACCCCAGTGCAATAGAGACAAAGTAGTTCTCCAGATCAAGCTGTGCACAATGCATGATATTAACAGTTGGACACTTTATCTGGTTACTGACCTTGTATTTTAAGGACAATACAAGAATCCTTGAGTGAATTTCCGGGAAATCTGCCAAAACTGTACAAGGATGGGAAAACGAACCTTACAACAATACTTAATGATGCGCTTATGGTTTTTTACTCAAGAAAAGGATTGAATGGTGATCACTGGACATGTGCACATGGGTCTGGCTGCATGATCTTCAGTATTATACATAATAATAAGCACTGTATTTGGAAATCAAACTTTTAACATCGTAGCTCAGACATTTGGAAGCAAAGAGTAGTTAAAGCATTTCACAAATGCATCTTTAAGAGATACTTTAATATAGCTTCTGCCTTGTCTCTGCAATGGTCTTGCCTGAGGAATTATATTTGTTCCCTCTGGCATTAAATCTCTGAAAACCCATAATGGCTAGAGCATTTGTTAAGAAGTCTCTACAGACATGACACTGTGGCAGCTGCAATGAAATGCACTTTGTTTATCACACAGGCAAATCCAAGATGATAATAGAGATGAAGGTATTTTGTTTAGATCATTCTTCTCATGCCTCCCCCATAACTATTACTTTATATAAGGAAACAATTTTAAGGTTTTGTAGCAGACTATCTTGCCTTTCTGTTGAAAAAGATAAAATGATCTGTTGTGGTCAGTGTTGTGACTGAGTTGCCTACTTTTTTTGTTGAGCTTCCAGAGAGCATTTAAGGTGTACAGACCCTATACTTGACTGAACCCAGTTTTCTTTCCTGAGTTTCTCTCTGTAAATCAGTAAACCTCCTATTGAAACAGAATTAGCACAACAGATCAAGTTATTGAGCACCTTCATCAAGCTGGAAAATCAAATACAGGCAAATTCTTTCTCCGTGCCCTGTGCTTTAAAAAAGAGCAGTTGCTTCCAGCTTGCAGCATGCACTAAATTTTCAAGAGCTTTCTTTCAGCTAGTTTTGCAAAAACTTTGAATTGTGGGAGGAATTTGAATGGGATGTATCAAAAAAGGTGTTAAACCTGGGAAAATATACTGAACAGTATAGCACTGCTGTAGAGGGAAAAATCTGGTTACATCTCCATTGATGTTTGACCACTTCTAAGAGAAAAAATGGAGGGATTATCAGCCATGGTCTCTTTGAAACTCTTAATAATAAACAATATATTAAGGAACTTTTTCTAATTAAGTGTTATTCTCATTTTGTGTAAAACTGTAAGTGATTCTGAAAAGCTTACAGTGATTGTGTAAGGTGTTCTGAATAATTTTGTCTCTAATTCATCTTTACTCTATTTTAAGAGAGACAAGCAGCTCCTTGGACTGTTTATTAACCTGTAGAAGTCAAGAAAAATACTGCTTAATTTCAAAGAAAAGTTTATTATGCTTTGCTCTATTCTGCTACTTTATACTGTGTCCTTGATATAATTATATGTGGAAAAGTAAACTGGATGTTTGATTTTTAAAACAAAAATCAAATTCCATTTATCTCTTTTTCTTTTCTCTCAGGTGGAAAGACATGACATGAATACCCTGAGTTTACCACTTAACATCCGCCGTGGAGGTTCTGATACCAACCTGAACTTTGATGTACCAGATGGGGTCCTAGAATTTCACAAAGTCAAACTCAGTGCAGATAGCTTGAAACAGAAAATCCTCAAGGTTACAGAGCAAATCAAGGTTGAGCAAACAGCTCGAGATGACAATGTGGCTGAGTATTTGAAACTGGTAAACAGTGCAGACAAACAACAGGCTGGGCGCATTAAGCAAGTCTTTGAGAAAAAGAACCAAAAATCTGCTCACTCCATTGCCCAGCTGCAGAAGAAATTGGAACAATATCACAAAAAGCTCAAGGATATTGAACAAAATGGATCTTCCAAAGCTACCAAGGATACTTCCAAAGATAATTTGAAAGATGTTCAACATGGAAAGTCTCGTAGCACTGGGCACGGAACAGAGAGCAGCAAGTCGGGTGTCCCGGGTGTATCTTTGACACCACCTGTCTTTGTTTTCAGCAAGTCTAGAGAGTTTGCCAACCTGATCCGAAACAAATTTGGTAGTGCAGACAACATTGCTCATCTCAAAAATACCCTGGATGAATTTCGGCCAGAAACGAGTTCTAGAACCTATGGGGGCAGTGCCACCATTGTTGCCAAACCAAAATATGTTAGTGATGATGAATGCTCAAGTGGGACCTCTGGATCAGCAGATAGCAACGGGAATACTTCCTTTAGTCCTGCTGTGGCAAGCACCCTGGACAGCCAAGGAAAGCTTTCCGTGATTTTGGAGGAACTAAGGGAAATCAAGGAGACACAGTCCCAATTAGCTGATGATATTGAGAATTTGAAAACCCAGTTTAAAAGAGACTATGGCTTTATTTCTCAGATGCTGCAAGAGGAAAGATATAGGTATTTTTTTAAACTGTTCTCTTTTGTTCAAAATTACTTTTGAACAGGTATAGAAACTATTTGGAAAGTGTGTGTGGGAGAGAGATTTCAGAAGCAAGAGGAAAAAATAATTTCAATCAATATCTAGTACTAACATGTTTCATTCCTTCCAGCAACTGAAAATACACATAGAATATTTACATTTCCTATCAAATGGTGTAGTACCCTTTTTCTTTTGTCAAAAGTTGATCAGAAAACTCTCTCCTCTGTCATAGTTTTTATGTGAATAATGTCAGTACTGTGTATAGGATATGCCAGTGGTTTTGTAGCTGGTGGAAGGATTCTCATCTGAAGTGACTCAAAAAAGGTAACCAGTCTGTGGTGTAGCAGAACTGACTGACAGCTGGTAACTATACCCTTGACTCCTGAGTACCTTGTCCAAATACTTCTCGCACACATTGCTATCTTGTGGATGCAATGTCACCTTGTACCCTGGTGTAACACACAGCTGGGAGATGTAGTTTTAAGTGCTGTAGCACAACTTCATCTTGCATTTGTTACTTGACAATTAATTCCTTTATCATCCTCTGTGAGAAGTGGATGATATGTTCTACAGAGAGCATTCACCTGCTGTACCTATATCCCATTTTTCCTATGGCTTGTTTAGGTGACAGTTGATTCTTGAAGTCTTTACTATGCCAGTGGGCAATATCTTGGTATGAAGAGCAATATTTCATGTTTCCCTTGCTTATAGTTCTTGAAATACAATGAAAGACTTGATATCATGTGGTAGGATAGGGAGGAAAGAATAATGAAAGTGGCCTACTGAACTCAGAACTTGGTTTCAGGAGAAGGCAGAGTGGTCTTTTCTGACAGCTCTCTGCCAATAAAATCTCAAGCCTCCTGCTACCCATTTCTAGACAATTTTGCCTCCATCAGTTTTGTGCTGACTCCAATATTTACCTGTTTGTGTGTTAAATCAAGTGACAAACTCACAAAAAAAAATTCTAGTTTGCTGGTGATTTACTTGAACTGCTTTACCATGTAGAAGCATGTCAGAACAGACTGTACATAAATGGAAGAACCCTGCAGTTTTGTATGACAGAGAACGTATTTTTTCCTGTCATTACTGGTGAGCTATTAATTGGCTTAAAGTTACTTATGAAACCATATCATCTTGGCTAAATGAAAAGTGAAAAATGTGAGTTGGATATCTTTAGGCACTGTTTATATTTGATATAATTTGCCAATGATGTACAAATATTTGCTTTTTAGCACCTACTGCCAGCAAGAAACTCTCAAAAAAGGCTTTCAGATTGCTGAATAAATGTTTATGGAAAGTTTGCAAAGTTTTTACTGATTTCTACATGTGCTTTGTAATGCCAATCAGATGAATTCATCATATGCTGAGAAATTACCTTTTAAAATGTGCAATTGTTTTCATGATTTGGCATTACTCGAATAGAAGGGACTAAATTTAGACCTTTTTTCCTAATAAGATACGAAAGATTGGAAGACCAGTTAAATGACCTCACTGACCTTCATCAACATGAGACAGCAAACTTGAAACAAGAGCTAGCCAGCATAGAGGAGAAGGTGGCGTATCAGGCCTACGAACGATCACGAGATGTTCAGGTACTTTTTTCCTTATCATGATCTTCTAACGTTTTGTAGAACTCTCATACCATGAAATCAGTTGCATTTTTCTACATATTTTCAGATAAGGAATATGGGGAAATATTTAAGCCCATGTTTTCTCTGTTTTAAGGAGAAAACCCAGCACATTGAATCAGTGACAGTCTCCATTTGTTCCTCTGGATTCAGGATTTTTTTCTGCTGGAACTGATGATATGGCCTAGGCAGACTTGTGGTTCAAGAATGGCCTATTTTAATTTCTTTCACAGAGGAGGAAGGAATTGAGTCTCCTTGTGTTGTGTGACATAACACTTCTGACAATGTCCTGACACAAATGTCTTGCTCAGACTTCTCCAATATGTAGTTTCATCACTGGCAAGGTTTATTATAAATTGAGCTTAGGGTTAAAAAGTGAGAGAGCGGATTTATAAATAGGCTTGTAGATTAGCCAGTTATAATTAAAGAGTTTTAAGCCATGGTCACAACAACCTCTATAATCAAAGCTGTGGGGTGTGTTCACCTAAGAGATTAGTCGTAGTCATGTCTGACTTCAATCAAAAGCCAGTAATAATGCCTACAAGTATGTCCTGACAGCGTGTAGTTACATATGTACTTGAGTATTTATATACAATACAAGCACTTATATAATGCATAACATTTCCACTCCAGTTCTGAGGACATCGTGAAAAATGGTGAAAACATTATACCTTACCTGTTCATGAACAACTGAGGAATGCTCAAAGACTGTCTTCATATTGGCTCGGATGGTAAAAGAACCTAAAACCTGACCTATATACACCTGTGCTCATATTTCTAAACAGAGAGAGTGCAGGCAGCAGGATAATCACAGTTTCCTAAATGTGACTTAGGAAGCTCCTTGGAACAGAGTGGGAAAGGGATGGTACTGAATCTAAGCATATCATAGATTTTGTTGTAGATTTAAACAAGAGAGATCTCTCACAGATTTAAGAAAAAGAGGACTCCTTTCTGTGAAGGCATCTTGAAAATGTAAAAATGTAATGAAATCTGAGTTGTCCAACAGAAGGCCTGTGAAATATTTCCTAACTCATTAGCAGAATCCTGGAGGGGTGTCAGAGACTCCTAATTGAAGTGGTGTGTTGATACAACCTTGTTTCTTTTATCTCTGTACAGTTGGGCCCATTTAAACCTATCACTTTGGGGCTTTAGAAAATTAGCTAAAATAGAGTAAAAGGATTTAAGCTCTGGATATTTTGAGTAACAGCCTAACTCTGTTGCTAAAGGATGTGCAGATAGTTTTAAAGAGGCGTTCAGCCTCTCAATGCAGGTATCAGACTTTTGCAGCTGGAGCTGGACTTTCTCTAAAGAGGCACAAGAAAATTTGAGGATAACTTACAGTCAGAGTGGAAGACAGACCAGGGAAGTTCATTAGTGTGTAGTGGAGAACAGGCCCGAACCATAACAGACTTTGTGCCACCCATTAAGAACTGTCTTGTATATTGTTACTAATTCCTAAAGCAGTGAAGGGAAGCAGTCTTGTGTAAGGCACTGTGCCACACTCTGTGGTGACCTTGGTGCCTGGCCAGTCACTTGGTAAGTCAATTCAGCTTGAGAAACAATGCAGAACTGACTCAGCAAGGGAAAGCTGATAACTGTCTGGGTGTTTATACACAGAGGTTTGGTTTGAAGCAGCTTACTGTGTGGCTGGGTGAACAACCTTGTTAGTGCGAGGAAAATACTTGGAGTTTGAGAGTGGGAAGAAAAGTAGGGATGCTGGAACATTGGTTTTCTTTGTCATACAGTGGTAAAATATTATGTCAAGGTGATCAATCTCATGAAATTATAGCTTTGCCCCATGTTACACTCTGGTGCCCAAATCCCAACTCCAGCAAAAAGCTGGCATTTTGGCAAGTAAGTGAAGCAGTTGGAAGTTTTTCTCTGTTTTGCTTTGGGAGGGCTTAAGCACAGGGGTAGTCTTTAGAAAGCATTTTACTCAAAGACCACTTTTAGTCCATCCTCAAGCAGAAGAGAAAGGTCTGCTTTCTTTAGAACAAATTGTGAAGCGGAACAGGTCGTGTGAGAGAGAATCCCATAGAAGTGTCTCTCTGCACAGGTTGTTCCACTGTCTTCAACTGACAGAGAGAGAAGGCCAGATCTCACAGAGGACTCAAGCCCAACATTGTTGGATGGGTAGCTTTGAGAGCAAAATTAATATAGATCACAGAGGCAGTGTAACCCAAGTGCTACATGTTACAAAGTAGATTTAATTAGTATCACAGCAAGCCCACCCTAATGTTTTCTAAAGGATATACAAAGAAACTAATTTTCTTGCTGTTTTGATGCAGTGATAGTTGCTATGGCAACAGCTTTACTGGTGCTTTATATCAACAGTATATATAGGAAACAACTGTCATGAACATTAAAGCTATGATACTTTTTCTCGAGCATGAAAAAAGAACAAACCTACATTTTGGACAGTGTTGTTACACTTGATTATGCCTGAGCAAACAGTGACACACTCATTCAGACTGTGTGTATTTATTTTTTTTAAAGTTGGTGGCTCATTGAGATTTTAGCAGTCTATAATAAATTACACTTCTTGTCTAGCTGATGGATGGCTCTGCAGCTAAAATGTGAAGAAATGTTGAATGGAAATATGGCTCCTCTAATTCTTGTTTTCTGTCTCCAGGAAGCTTTGGAATCATGCCAGACCCGGGTTTCCAAACTGGAGCTCCATCAGCAAGAACAGCAAGCACAGCAGTCTGAAACAGTTAATGCCAAAGTGCTCCTGGGGAAGTGTATAAATGTTATCCTGGCCTTCATGACTGTCATCTTAGTGTGTGTTTCTACTATTGCAAAGTTCATTGCTCCTATGATGAAGAGCCGTTGTCATATCATCTGCACTTTTTTTGCAGTAACGCTGCTGGCAATATTTTGTAAAAACTGGGATCATATCATTTGTGCTATAGAAAGGATGATTATACCAAGATGAAGCTGTTGGACTGGCTCTTTCTTTCTTTCTTTTTTTTTTTTTTTTCCCCTCTTTTCTTCCCCTCCCTGTTTTTTAAGCACTGTGTGTATACAAATTCTGGTGTAAATATATAAAAGTATACTTGTTGGCAGTCAGTTGCCTGTTTAATCTGATTTTGTCTAACTGGCTGTATTTGTAATGAACTGCTCACTTAAGTCAGTCTTCTGCCTTAATCCAAAAGGTTTTCCACTTTGCAAACCCACACCCACTAAAGATGGTATGATGGTCTGGGAGGGATCCCAGCAACTGCAGGTGTCAGATGTGCTTTTTACTAGGCTAGAGTGCAAAGAGTGTGATCAGGAGGGAGTGCCATGATGTGTATCAGCTCTGTTAGACCAATATTTAATTTTCTCTCTGAATCCAGCTAGAGTGATAAGCCAAACTTTGCAGTCATGTGTATTGATTGTTCTAGATTCTAAATTAATGGGTATCATTACATAGGATTTTGAGTTTTCAAGACTAACAAAACCTGATGCTTCTGGTAGTAACTTTTTGCACAGAGTTCATTATTTGTAAATGAGACCAGTGATGACTATTGAACACGGTTAGGAGCTGTTCTGTCCTGGCACTGTTCCTTATCACATTCAGGAAACATATACATGTGGCATAAGACTTCCAAAGATGGACTGAATTGAATTATAAGATCCCCAGGGAACTTTGTAAAGGAGTTAAGAAGCAAGTAACTGGTAGATAAGTTGTCATCCACACCAAAGCACTCACTTGTTCAAGCCCTGCAACCTGCCAGGGGAAAGAAGTACACAGAAAGGCAACATTGATGTTAACCTTTGTTAGCATTGATTGAATTGTTCAACAATTGTTGAATTGTTGCATTCTAACTGAATGCAAAGTATACAGGTGGTGGGACCCTGGGCACAGTGGATTTCTTTCTTCTGTCAGATTAAAGAATGTGGCAGAAACATGAGAGAACAGCTTTTTAGGTGGAGCAGGGAGTTAAACTTCTGTAAATATAGGAACTGTAGAAACTCTCAACAAACATTCCTGAAAATAATCTATTAATATGCAGTACCACTACTAGGAGACAGGGTTGGGTTTGTTTTCCCACTGGAATTTAGTTTGCTTGATTTAAGAACTGCAAAAAAAATTCCCTGAAATCAGATAGACTTTCGGCCATGATGTAAAACAAGATATTTATTAAAAACAAACAAACAAACAAAACCACCACAAAACAAACCACCACAACCAGAATTATTCTCCACTCAATTAAGTGAAAAAAACAGTGTCTCCAAATAATTATTTGATGTTCAGTGTTAGTAACTGTGAAAATAATTGTCATGACGTATTTTCTTTTCAGTTGCAGTATTTTTGTGCTGGTATTATGGGAGGGAGGCCGTAGTTTGATGTGTGTATTTCTTTTTAATCAAGTGCAATAGTTGGTATAGAAGTTATGAAGACATTATTCTGAGGAAAGGGTGTGGGTGAGGGAAAGACAGGGAAGAACTCTGACATTTTACTACAGTCAGATAAACAGTGAATAGTTACTATTTGTGGTTCCAGGAACTGAAAAAAGGACAGAATTAACTTAATAAATAATGATATAACTCAGCATTTAGAAAATCCAATTAAAATACTTACAAATATTTAAAGAATTCTTTATATTTGCTAAGTCTTTTAACAGAATCAGGAAGGACTGTGCTGGTCTGCAGTCACTGGAAATGGATAATAACACCCATGTTATCCTAGCCCAGCCTTTCCTCATGTCAAGAGGGGAGTGGAGTGGAAATGAAAACCCAACAAAGAAGAGCCCAACCAAGACCAACAACTGGTTCTGATCCTAAGAATGCTGTCACTTCCTGGTGTTTTTTTGCCGTCTCTATTATAATCTCCATTCTTCTCTTCAGCTTGCACAGCCAACTTCTGCATTGGCCTCTTGAGAAAATAGTTAGTTTAGCATTTTGTTAAATGAGTTCAGAAGGGCAGACGTGCAGGAAAGGTATTACATGTGTTAATAATGTTTACATAAGTAAAACTCCTTTACCTATTGCATGATTATACATTTATATAATCCTCCCAGTGCTATTTTATGTAGTTGAAATGTTACATCAGGTAGCCTCAAGGACAGGCAGGAAAAAGGTTAGTATTTTTCTTATAACGAAGGATGTTGGTGTGGTACAACCTGGGAATGTGAAGGCTTCTGCTCCAAGGGCATCCTATTACAATTCTGAAAGATGACCTCAGTGCAAAATGAGGGCAGAATCTAAAATCAATGGCTCTACAAAAGATTGCTCACTGTCTTCATAGAATCTTATTGGGCCTAAATTGTAAATTGGAAATGGGAAGGTCTTGCATTGGCTGTGCATCTGGCAGGGTGAAAAGCTTTAAAGGCTGTGTAATGTTAGTTATGTAAATTAAAACAACCTAATTGGTGAATGGGCACATTGCTTCTCTAGGTTATTTTCTCTGCTTGGTATAAATCATTGGAGGATGTGACACACGTCAAGAAAATAAAAAATGTAAAGTGAAGGGCAAAAGCCTGCTTTTGAGTGAAACTGTTGTAGTTTTGCACAGAGTGAGACTGCAGTGCCAGGAGCTCTGCCATGTGGAAGGCCACCCAAGGAGGGAAGTCTCCCATCCTGCCTTTGCCCTCCCATTGCCTACCTTGTGCTAACATTGGTATGTGATGAAGTCTTTCATATGCCATGTTAGCTCACTAGACTGGAAGAAAAACGTGGTGAAAGAGGTAGATGGTTCTCCACATCTAGAGACTTAAAGGGCTGGTAAAAAGGTGTCATGAGTATGAAGCTGGGATTTAAGGAAGATGAGCCTTTTCCTTCTTGTTGCAGTGAATCATTAACTGTCTCTAAAACTGGGCTCCAGACAGACTCTCTGCAGATTGTTGGAGCAACTTCAGTGTAGAAAAGGTCTTCCTAGCTTTTTCCTATAGGGAACAGATACAAACACCCCCAGCGTGTGGTGAGACAGGCTAGCCAGCTGCATCTATACTTGGGATCAAGAGAAGGCTGGCACCTGACCTAGCCTGGGCTGATGCCTCTGCCATTAGGTTCAGTATGGGCATCACTTCCCCCCTTTAGGCTGGGATTGTGTATTTTACATGCTAGTTTGTGTATCTGGCCTGCAGTCTGAGCTCTGCTTCCTGTGAAGGTATGCCTAGGCCAACCCAAAGAATTGCAGTTCTCCTAATGAGCTGAACTCTGTTCGGTTTATCAGTCAATTAAATGTGTTCTGTCAGGATATCATTTGCTTTTATATTCTTATCAAACATTTTAAGGATACTCCTTGCACCTACTCATCATGAGCCTCTAAAACACTCTCACTCACCGAAAGCTGCCAGACAGTGTCTTTTCTGCTTGGTGCTGCCTGGTAGGCAAGTATTTCATTTCACTTTGGTAATAGTTATCTGATGGAAAAGCCCTTCAATAAGTTGATAATACCTGTTCTATAGGCTTTTGGCAGCTTTTTGTTTGGAGGTTTCTGGAGACTTTGTTTCTTGTGAAAGTTTGCACAATTTTCCTGATTTCTCCTATTTCAGCATTCAGCACTAAATGAGGTTTCCTCTAAAAATTGGCTAATGGATCCCTCTGCTAGCTTCAACTGTAACTCCATTATTGTTGAAAGTCCAGTTAGTGATTGGCAGGACTGATTGAGATCCAGTTTAAATTTCTCCTTCTTCCTGCTTTACATTATATGCATTCATGCAACTTCTCATTTTATTGCACTCCTGTGATGTCTGTTTGCTCTGAATTCTTAGAGAGGCACTAAAAATTTTCACTGCATTTTAGATTAATATCAAAATGTTTGTGTTATGCAGTGCCTCTACTGCAGGACATCTATCAATATAGATCTGATGTCTGCACTCCAGAAAGGATATTTAAAAGCCAATGGTTTTCTTTGAAGAAATCATGACTGCTTATCTGGGGAATAGCAATGCAAAAGGTGAAGACAATTTACTGTAGGAAAGACACAATGACCCACTTACCAGAAGTTGAAGCTAAACAAATCCAGTGTAAGCATAAGGTTCAATTTTGCAATCGTAAGGGTTGCCAGCTAATTATTAGCTACTGAATTACATAATAAACAAGGACTCCAGCATTTGAAGTTGAATTAGTTTAGGCTTATGTTTGATACAAAGTTAACTGCATAATAACAACTACTGCTTTCTGAAATCAAAATCATTGAACAAGATATTCAGGAAAGAAACAAGAAAACACAGAAGCTTGTAGTTCATTTAGAAGGTACGAGCCAATTTTCTTGTTTGGTTATTTTTGTCTTGGGCAATCAAGTCCCTTTCCACTGTGATAGAGACATTTTACTCTTGGATTCAATGATACAACAGAAGCTAAAGAGATTAATGTAATTAAACACCTTCATTTCAGTAGCAGAATTTAATCCCTTCTAGGGCTAGCAATCAGGCAAATTTATTCTCCACTATTTTTAAATCAACCAAATATATATTTGCTTTCTTCATTCATCATCCTGCCAGAACATGGCCTTTAAGTAGAGGAGATTATAAAGGGCTTGTTTTCAGATTAAGTTGGAATTATGGAATTATCTCTCTGATACTAATCCTGCACAAAGTATCAGAGAATTTTACATTGCAACAGTGAAAGACTAAGAAAAGTTCTATTTTAGTCAATGAAATTGCTTATTTTCCCTGAAAAAGTCAACAGAGATGATGCTGTATATAAGGACTGCATGAGGCCAAGTCAAACTGTTTTGTACGGTTGATTTGCTGTAGGTTTAGCATATTAAGTTGTACTGTTGTTGGAAAATTTTGCACAAAGCCACCTTTTTTTTTTAACCCAGGGAACCTGGGTCTGGTAGTATCAAGGTGTACCAAAACTTGTCTGCTTTTATTGACTAAAGTTAATTGTCTTGGTGTGTGACCTGCAATGTTTCTCATACTATTTCCATTTTGTGCAGCACTGTGGAAAGATTCAACTACGAAAATGTAGTTTTTGTATATTTGGTTGTGTAGTCATGACTGCCTCTAAGGTGCCATTAACATTTTTTAAAATAAAAATATTTACATTTATTTGATGATTAATATTGTTTCTTAAACTTTGTCTGATCCCTCAAACCCCTATGTGGTTTTTTTTTCTCAGTAATAAATTATTCAATTGACAGTGATAAAGTTTACCCATTGAGCACAAGGCCCAGTTTTAATATAGTGACAAATCTGAGCATTCTGCACTGCTGCAATTTTGATCAAAACCTGTTGAGTTTCACTTACAGTTGTGACATGGCAAAACTGCAAACATCAAACTAGGTATCATCATTGTTTTTATCCAAAGCTTGTGTGGAATTTGCTATGCAAATGTTGTGCTATTGTGCCAAGCAGCTGGACTCACTTTGGATTTTTTTTTTTTAAAACTTAGAATTAGAAACTTAATTATTATGTAATTGTTAGAAACCTTGGTCACATGTGCCCAAAAAATAATGTAGTGGATATGAAGCAAACTATTTGCATTTATCATTCACAAAGCAGAGGTCTTGTCAGCTGGCACTGGCAGTCATTGGGAATTATGTTATTTTTATTCCAAGAACAGAGCAGAAACAGTGCCATAACAGATTGCTTTGCAGTCACACAGTACTTTCTATATTCTCCTATTTGATGAAATAGCACAGGAGCTGCTGTGTCACCTGCAGGCTTTCTAAGGTCTTGTGATGCTGAGTTTCACAGGGGTTCCTGGAACTTTTTCTATGTTAAGGCTAATTCCATTAACAAACAGCAGTTTTTCTCACAACCACTAACGATTTTGCCCATTTCTGGCATGGGCTGAATAATCCCTGCTAACCAGGCAAACCAGACATAAAAAATATGCACTTTACTCATCATCAGTTCTCTCAGGTGCTCAAAACTCTGGCTTTGGAGAGTGCATAGCACGCCCTGGTAACTGCTTTAACACCCAAAATTAGAAAGGCAGAGAGTAAAATACAACAGTTCTGTTTAACAGCACAGTTAGAGATGTGTCCCTTGTTGCCAAGAAGGGACCACTGTGCAGTGTTAGTGATCACTGGATGAAACAAATAACCCTTACCAGCAGTGTACTCTGAAAATACTTTGTGTTGGTGCCCCAAATAACTCCAAAAACCAAAGCTGTGTGACTGTGCCAGAAACCAGCTGGAGGCACCCAAGATTTCATCTGCTGTTATGCTGCAACTCATTTTGCAACACCCAGAACTGCTCTGAACTAGCTGGTTGAGGCAGTGCTAGCAGAGCAGTTCATAAACTCAGTGATAACTTCTTCATGAAGGAGTGTGTTTATTTCTCTGCTTGTGCTGCTGCAGAGGGTGCAGGAGTCAAACGGCAGGTTCTTCCTCCCCTGGCAACTGGCACTGCATTGAGGTAATTGAAAGGAGAAATTTCCACACTATATCCTCCTCAATTCCTGTTTGGACTGTGACTTAGGTGACAACTCTTTCGTTTTGTGAAGTTGCCTAGTGGATCGATGCTATGTCACCTTTTATGTGTAGCCTACCAGATTCAGCCAGAAATAAAGTGAAGAGGCTGAATTTGGGAAAATCTGAGTAAAACTGAATTCTGATCACTGAATCAGTCTTCCCGTCTCTCTATCAATTGTCAATAATTGGTGCCCCCTGTGAGGAGAGAAGGACTGGCTAGCTGACGGCAATTGACGATGCCCCTGGAACCGTTCGTGATGGTGAGAGAACCGTGTTTGGGCCCACAATTGCCCGTACGCCACAACGTGACAGGTGAGCCAGGGGAACTAAAGTATGGGACAGGGAATGTCCGACGAGAGAGACATCTATGAAACCATGCTACGCCTCCTAAGCAAGCGTGGATTCCCCCATCCTTAAGCGGGATCTTAAGTTGCTCCTATGATGGGTGTCACACATGTTCCCTGATACCACCCCTTCTTCTATTTTTACTCTCTGCTACTGGGACAAGGTTGGCATAAAACTCTATGACTTGGCTACACTGCCTGGCCACGAGCCAGAGCTACATTTGCTCCCGGCTTGGAGGGTGGTCATGGATGCGATTAAAAAAGAGGGGGCAAGCGAGGCAGCCTGCGAGGCTACAGCGGAGACAGCCCCCGCGGCTGTGCTAAACCAAGATCTGCCCAGATCCCGCTCCCTGTCCCCCATCCGCATCCCCTCCCTGACATCCACCAGGGACAGAGCCCAGTCGCCACCTGTAGCCCTGCCGCGACCCCAGAGCCGCAGAGCGCTAATCGCTTATGTGGACACTGACTCTAGCAGTGACGGAGAGCCTTTCGACCCTGGCCCCGAAAAAGATCTGGACTTGTTCCCTTCAAATAAGCGTAACAATTGGTTACGGATAAAAAAAGAAAGCCCTGGAGCACAGAGAGAAGCTGCTGGCCTGGACCATGGACATTGTGGAGCTGGCCAGTGAGGCATGGCCGGTGACTGGCCGGTACCCCGTGCCCATCGTCATGGTGTTCCTGGCCTGGCAGTCGCTGCAGCCCGGCCCGTGCTTCTCCTGCCCCTTGGTCCGGTTCTGCCACCTGGTAGGCGTGGATCTGCCCCGCCCAGCTCACCTCAGGCTGAAGGAGCTGTTGGAAATCCTGCTGAGAATGGCCTCCCAGCTCTCCTGGCTACGTGGCTTTGACCTGGACAAGAAAACGCTGGTGAAGCACATCGGGGACCTGCTGCAGCATGGGGTGTTCTTGCTGAAAAACGCCTTCAGCCAGCAGGACGGGGAGGAGCAGCAGGACCCGGCCCCGGGCCAGGGCTGCCCCGGCCAGGACCCTGTGGGCCCAGGCTCCCTGGATAATGACTCCCCAGGCCAGGGCTCTCCCAGCTCTCCAGTGGCACAGGAGCAGGGCTGTCCCTCGGCAGGGAAGCACCAGCGTGGGGGCGTCCTTAGGCCCCTGCTCCCACCCTGCCTGATCCACCCCAAGAGGAGGCTGCGTGCGGCGGCTCCAAACGCTGAAACCTCGGCCCCCGTGGGCGACGTGCCCATCCCGGACAACGAGATGGAGCAATACCTGAGGAGCCCCCAGGAGATCCAGGCCTTCAGGAAAGCCAAGACCTGGCTCTGAAGGTGGCCGTGGCACAGAAGATGCTGCTGCCAGGGGCAGTTTTAGGACCAAAAGTGTGAAGCCCACCAGAGACAGAGTGATTGTGCTGCAGAGACAGTCGCCCGGGGAATGAGGTTGTGGGGAGGGATCAGGCTCGGTCCTCCTTAATATGCTGGACCTAAATGAGGCTTTTTATGAAAGCACTGCTTCAAGTCATGTTACATTTCTGTCATAAGAAAGAGGAGGAGAAGACTGGCTTTAACGCAGTGGCAGTGCCTAAGTCACTGAAACAAAAGGAGCAAACTGATAAACTGCTCCAAGGTGAAAAGCAGAAGCCCGCTTCAACAGGCTGCAAATCTTGCAAAGTTTGTTAAAAGCTGAACTATCAGTTAGAAGAAACTACAAGAAAAAAACAGTAGAAAACAACAGAAGTTGTACAAAAACCACTTCACAAAATAAAAATTAAAACTCCACCTGAATAAATTAATGTAATTGACTGTTTCTCTCAGGCATATTTTTGCCAAGAAGTTTGTGTCTTTTCTCTTTTTCTAGGAATGCCAAAATCCCTGCATCCAGGATAAAGAAAAACAAAAAACCTGCAAACAGCTACACCACACCTGAATATGATAACCACTTCTTCTCATGGATTCTGTTACCAACACATAAGATCTAACTGTGTGAAAACCAGAGGAATTTAAAGAGCCACCTTAGTTGCTTGTATCGTTAGTTTCTTAATGTTTTATTTGTTTGTATTTTCTTTGCAAGTAACTTAGTAAGAGGACAAATATTAGTTAAAGCATTCTACATAATATTGAATTTAATTTTTGACTAATTAGTTTTGTCTTTTGATGAAAAAATAGGATAACTAAAGTATTGTTTGTCTCAACAAATCTTATCCTGAGAGTTAGTAAAACAAAGAAGTTTATACATATTTAAAATCATATAAATATGTAGTAACTTTCCCAGTCTTGCCTCAAAAGTCTCCAAAACTATTATAATTTGGCTAAGTTTTTCAAATTTACTAATTAGTAAATTTAAAAAGTCTTAACAAAATACAAGCAAAAACTACATGAAAAATGATTATATACCCCTTCCTAAGTCAAGGGAAGTGGCCATAGACTACAAATAAGTAATGAATAAATACAGAAAAAAACCCTTTTACCAGGTCTCAGATTAATGTACTGTTAAATTTCATGCCCTTTTTATCAAATTACCACAGATGAACCATCTTGGCTAGACAGTTTGTTTGATAGCTGAGGTTTGACACCTTGACTAAGAGATTTTTTTAGGATATGAATGCATGTGATGATTTTAATAGTAATTACATTAGTTATGATATCTTGCTTGCTTCAATGTGTGCAGAGATTAATTAATAAGGCCATTAAAGAAGTGTTCTTGCTTAATACGGAAGGGGGAGATATGGGAATACACAAAATGGAAAGTGAGACAGATTTAATTATCAATTATCAATT
>VZSR01003805.1:1626186-1733072 GCA_013398615.1 Brachypodius melanocephalos | reverse complement strand
CAAGTGGGTCTCAGAAGGAAACAAGTACCCTTCTCTGATCAATGTGAAAAGCATGGAGGCAAAAATAAAGTAACACAATTTCCAACACAATTTTCTTGAATTATCCTCTTAGAAAAAGATTACACATTGGAAATACTTAATACAGTAATTAGTCCCTAGATTAGCTGGCAAGAGACACCCAACCCTGTTTGTTGATTTTAGTTACCTAAATAATTTTAGACTTTCTCAAGTTTTTGCTATGTCCCCTGCAGAGCTCACACTGAGTGATCTAGACTCTCGGAGTTACATTTCTCATGTAAATGAATTGTTTTCCAACAGGTTATAGCTATGTAATCCTGCTATGAACAGACACTAATAGAACCAAAGAAAGAATCTGTGCCATTCTACCATTCCTGTTAATGCAGATGTAAAAGGGGAAAAGACCTCTGTTTGGTCCTAGTTAATATTTGTAGAGCTAACAGTGAAAAAAAAAAAAAAAGGGAGCAAATTGGATACAGAAAATGAAAATACAACTTCATAACATTTTCTATAAAGATTTCTTTGCAGTTTAGGTCTATAGCTTTTCATGTTCATATTTTTCATCAAAATTTCTTTTGAATAAAAATTAATTTTCAATCCATTGCAGAGTCTCGTGGTGTCATTTATTTCCCTATAGGTGTACATTAGTACAGACGGAATGCTGTTGACATTTCACATCTAACATTGCAACAAGTGCAACATACACGTACACCTGCAGAGCGGCAGAGAAGCGCTGAGCTCTGCCCATTGCAGCCGTGGAAGTCACGGATCCAGACAGTCAGCCCGCAGCCACCTTCGGGCGGTGACCGCACCTGTAATCGCCAGCTGCCGGCAAACGTCACATTTGGCTTGGGAGGGGTTTCTGTCACTTTTTCTTTCGGTATGCGTGTGTGTCATCATCAATACTCACCTTTTAATATACTAATTGAAAACTATTTTAATCCTTATTAAAGCGCTGTTAGCTTTATTAGAGGAATGCCGACACCGATCGGAACGTTCAATCTCTTGTTTCATTCAAAGAGATTTTAGAGGGAAAATGAGGATGTTTATGAGACGATGGTGTTTACAGCATTTCAGCCGCTGGTAGCAGCCGATCTCTGTGCGAGAGCAGCGGTCCCCGGGCTCACCTTTGTCTTCAGGACGCCCTGAGGGCTCACCCCGCCATTGCGGAGCCCGCCCCGTCTCCCCGGCAACGCTCCCAGGGTGCCCCGCGCGCCGCGGGCCCCGGCGGGCGGTGCCACCGGCGGGAGGTGAGAGGCGCCATTTTTAAATCGCTGGGGCTGACGGCAGCCACGCCTGGCTGGTCTGGGGGCGGGGGTTCTGCTGTGTGAGGGGGAGCCAGGGCGAGCGGAGGACCGGGCTGTAAGGGGGGAGCCGGGCTGTGAGCGGGGCCGGACTGTCGTGGGGGCTGGGCTGGGCTGACCGCGGCCCTTCTGTGTGCTGCACCGCTTGGCGAGCGGGCGGGGAGGCCCCTTGGCCTCTGCCCGGGCCCAGCGCGCCCTGGCCCCGGTCCGGGCCGTTGTTCACCGCGCAACCGGGACAGGAGAGCCCGGCGCTCCTCTGTGCCCGCTGCTCCGCCTCCGGGAACAGCCTGCTGCGGCCTCTGTGGCCTGCTGCGTTCGGCATCGCCTGGCACAGTTCAGGGGCAGGAGGAGCTCCTCGCTGCAGGCTTTCAAGTGTTTACGCTTGTCTGCTTTGCTTTCCACCGGCGGTCTTCAGCCACGTTCGCTGTGAGGAAAATTATTATTGTTCTGTGCTCCCGGATATGTGTCAGCCGTGTTGTTTCTCTGACCGAGCTCCTACGTCCATAAGTCAAAAAAATTAACAGTAAAAAGGTCATGGTGACTTAAGCGGCTTGCTTGGCCTGTCATTCGAACTTCATCTGCATAGTATAGAGTATATATAAAATCACGTTTCTGCCTACAAGAGGTGTGGGATACGTATGCCAGTGTATGCCCTATGCCCTCCCTGAACATCGCGATTTTTGAGTCAATATGAAAGGGAAGTGATATTTCAGAAGGATTTTGGTTGTTGACCACAGCTGTATTTGCAAAAAGCAGCCATTTGTATGCCTGAGTGGAACTTTGAATGAGATTTTAGTGAGCGAAAATTTATGCGTGTTTGAACGTTTCTTGCCATGAGAAAACAGTGGAAAACAAGCATGGTGTGTATAGACTGGCTGCTCTTGAGTACAGCTCAATTTACCAGCTCCCATTCAAAATTCAGTTTGATCAGTAAATACTGTCAGTTTGACTTGATAGTGTATGTGGCTAAAGCATAAATTTTAACTCTGAGTTAAGAGTTTGTTTGTTGTTTTTCACCTAGTAAGTAACTGATCTGTAGCATAAGACAGAAACTGAAAGGGTGGTACCATGTGCCATGTGTAGGGATGGACCCTGCAATAATATACAGTTAATTGTTGTTGAAACTTTTACCTTGAACAGTGTTTTGGAGGGCGTGATAGTGGCTTGCATGACATTGATGTTTTCTGTAAAACAGCTGTCATACAAATATCCTCCAGTATTTCTGCACTTAGGTGCACAAAAGTATTGAGTGTTTATTATCACTAGATTCTCTGCAGTAACATCTAAGCAGTGTCTGCGTTATGGAACTCCAGATAACAGAGGTTTTTCTGTTTCTCTTTGGTTTTGCCTCCCTAGATTTTTTTTTAAAGGTGATTGCTTTGACTGTTGCAAGTTGCCGATGACAGATCAGTAGAATATGGACGGTTAAAGTAAAATGTGGTGTGCTGTCACCTTTCTCAATATAGAAGGGAGTTTGGGGTTTTGTACACACTTGATTACACACCGATGTTCGTGGGAAGTCTGCTCTCTTGTGAGTGTGTTGCATAGTTGTTTTAAATAGAGTTTGTTTCACTGAATTGTGACTGTCTAAAATCTGGGTATCTAGTCCAAGGCTGTGATTCTGTGAACATCTGAGCTCTGTGCTGTGCCAGCTCTGTGCTCCTGAAAGGAGAAAGGCTTGCTCCTCCTCCTGTCTGTTTACTTGGCTCTTTGTTCCTTTCCCCTAGTCCGTACCAGCTGCCCACTTTCACTGATGATGTCGCTTGCTGGATTTTTCCATGAGCTCGTGTGACTCACTGACCTCACAGAAAAGCTATTGAGTGTCTTCTGCTTGTTTGAGTGTGTTGGCTTCTTGAGTTAAAACAGTTCATGAAGGGTTCTGATGAATGACAAACACAGGAATGGGGATAAAGAAATGAGGAGTGGAACCCTCCCGTTCCTGGTGACAGTGAGCTCTTGTGTTGGATTACACTTTTGCATTAGTTCATTGTCTGATCTTACTGTAGACTCTTGAACAGGGGTGAGGGGGCGGGGGGATGTTTGGAGAGTTGCTTTCATGAGGCTCTGCTTTTCTTGAGTTTTTCACTCTTTCAGGGAAATAATTCATTGTTTCAGAAGATCTTGGCTAATTCGATTAGAAAAAAAGGAAGAGCAAATAAAGAGGTCTGTAGTTGTGACAGAAGCAGGCAGAGGAATTAGACCATGAATTGTGTGAACAAGCTCTTTGACTTCCACAGATCTTACCGTGAATTTTATTGCTTGAGCAAAACCTGCACAAGGTTAAATACTGTCATTTTTTATTGTTAGCTGCAAAATTATATTCATTGTATCATCTAGCTGTTTAAAACTATGTTCAAACATGATAAATTTAAGTGTTTAAAGTGTGGCTGTTGTATGGAAAAGGGAGCCATGAGGGAGTTATGTATGGCACTCATGGGAGTTACCAATACATGGTGCAATCATGTCATTTGGTTATGCCAGGTGAACAAGAAGGAAGCTTTGCTGTTGTAAACAAAATGCCATAAAAATCATATAAAGAAAAAAACATATTGATGTATCATATTTTTCTCTAAATGCAAATATTCTCAATTTTAAGAGCTTGTAGCAAAGAAAAAGTTAAAATAATATAGCTGAAAAATTTTGCAAAGAAAAAGCTGTTTCATAGTGTGTAGCTGTAAAGAGGAGAGATGTATGGTAGATCATTCAGCAGTGTTTCTCTCTTTAGGAGGAGAAATAATTGGAGAAGAAGGGCAAAACAAAGGTGATTATTGGAAATGTAATTGATTTATTTCACTTAGCTATTCGACAGTAAGTGTTGCCATTTTACCTGTAGAATGTGCCAGATAGAACCCTAGGCTTCAGGACTCTGCACCAATGCCTTTATATTCTTGTAGGAAATGATGTTAAGGTATCGTATGAATTCAGGGTGACTAATACAAGTTTGCGGTTTGGTAGCTTGGTAAAATTTGGCAAATAAGTAGGCGTAGAATTAACTTTAGATATGATGGTGGGTTTAGTTTCTTTAAAGTATGTTTTATGTTTTTCCACTTCTTGAACACATCTCTAAGAGAGGAAGAACCTGGTGTTCTTTTAAAGTATTTCTCAAAAATTGTGGGTGTAGTCTTTATGTAATTTTGAACATTATTTAAGGCCTATTCACTGACTGTGAGCAACTACTGTTAGCCATTAGCACAGAAGAGATTCTGGTTGGTCATATACTTAAAGTATTTGTATCCCTGAATGTCGTTGACTATTGTGAGTGTACTGTCAGAAATTTTGTGATGTGGGGAAAGGAACCTCAGAACAACAAAAACCTTTTTTTTGCATGTGAATAGGTTAAATGTTACAAATTGTTCTTTCTGTTTTTGAGGAATGAGCTCTCACAAAGTAGTAAAATCTCTGTTTGTTTCACAGTCGTCACCAGGAATGCAAATCATGACATTGGCCGCTAGATGTCCCTGCAAGCCAAAAGAGATTTGTTTCCTGAACTACAGCTTAGTCTTTTGCAGTCTGGAGCATTGTTTTGTCAGCTGCAATTATCTTCCTCTTTTCTCCTTTTATCTTTTTCATGAAATATTCATGCATATGAACACATGGCCAGGTGTGTCTTGCTTTGTAATTTGTGCACTTTTTGATAGTAGCAAAAGCTGTGAGGAGAGAATATACTTCTCACCTGCAGCAGCTTGGAATAGAGAGTACAAAAGGCTGTGCTTCAGTTTATCTTCTGGCTCATGTGCCCTCAGAAAACGTAGTGTTTTCTTGGTGTCTTTGACTTTATCTCCGTTATGCCACTTCAGAAATACTTCTTACTCAAGTAAGCAGCTGGATTCAGACCAGATTTTAAATGCTGTGCTTCTAATTCTGAGCCTTGGCTTATAGTTTGATAGTTACATTTAGTATATATAGCATATGAAAGCAAAGTACTATTGACTGGTTGTTGGGGGTTTTTTGTTGTTGTTTTGGTTTGTTGTTTTAGTTTGTTCTTTTTGTTTGTGTGGGGTTTTTGTTTGTTTTTAATAGTGATCATGTTAACCCTGTTGATATGCCTACAAATTCTTAGGGACTTGCTGCCTTGAATTTTCTCTGTGTACCAGAGCTTTCTTTCCTCTCATGTGATTTATTGTCTTTAGCATCACTGACCTGTTCTCCTCATCCAGCTGTTGGTTTAACAATTGAAAATGTCTTTATGTTGAGTTTGAAAATTGCTGTTGTCCTTTGTTTCTCAACAGCCAACAAAATTCAGGGATGAAAAAGAGATTGTGTTGATTAGAAGGGCCTTCAGAACCTATGTCATTAATGTTTGAAATTGGTTGTGCATTTAGGACAGTCACAGAGGAGAACGTTCTTTATTGTGATTTCTTCCTCTTCGTTCTCTCAGCGAATTTGGGTAAAGCAGAGTACAAACTTGCTGTTGTTGGTTTGCCTAGACTAATGTTATCAGTGGTAAATTTTTCTCTGATGTTTTCTCATTTTAGCAATGGAGGAAGAAAAAAATGGAAAAGAATGTCTTAAATTTATATTTTCCTGACATTATCATGTCTTAGTGGAATGGATGTTTTCTTCCTGTATGGAAGACAGATTTTCATCATGCTTAAAGTTCAGGGGTTTATAAAATCAAATTGTGTTCAAGATACATCCATGAAAGAGTGCAGTGGTAGTAAACATACATGCAACTGTGCATGTAAAGAAGGTTTGGCATTTGTAGTGATGGTAGAGATTTATTGTTGTTTCTGTGTGAGTTTTACTTTGTACAAAGGTACACTTTGCACACTGCAGACATAGGCTTCTTAGGCATCAGTCCAGCTATGCAAAAGGCTAAAATGTCAGAGTAGTTGTTTTCAAAGTTTTGTAACTTCTGTAAAGTTCAGTTACATTCCTCCTTCCCCCAGATCTTGTAGGATTGTCAGTAGTGATCAGATTAATAGCTATTGCTTCAAATATCAAAAAGCACAAATGGGGCATATTAGGATACTTCCTTATTTCTCAGGAACTCTTGATTTGCAGCTTTCTTCACACCAATCTGATATGATCACATTTTGGAAAGTCTTTCTGGAAAGGTCACACAAACCCACAAGATAAGCTTTGAAAATAAGGCATTGACATATTTCAGGACTGAACTGTGGGCAGGTGTCTTCCAGGCTGTCCCTGACACCTTAACTCTTCTCCAGAGAGGAGTTCAATAGAGAATTATCTGCTTTTCTTCCAACTGAAATACTGATGTATTGATTAATACAACCTGCTAGGACAGTGTGACAGACTTTGACTTTAATAAATAGTGAGAAAAGCTGTGTATCTGCTCTCTGTAACCTCTGCTTGAGCTCTGATTAAAAAGGCATAATTAGGGCATCATAGTTGGAGTCTCAGGGTATAACATAAGTAAAAATAAAATTTCATGTAATCTGTCAGATAGTAATGCTTGTTCTTATTTTGTCTTGACTGAAATGACCTTCATTTTTAAGTGTATTCTATGCCCCTGGAAGAGTTATTACTTCTCAGGGCAGGCTGCATGAACAGAGAAGAGTTGTACTTTCAGTAAATGTTTCTAACCTATGTTACAGCAGAACCAGGATTCTTCTGTACTGAAAGCAAAAGCAGTGTGTGAAACCTTTGAACTGTGAATGTACTTGAATGCTAATCACATGTCCTTGTATTTGTTCAGGTGTCTTGATCTTCTGAGGTGTCAGCAGAAGAAATGGATGCTATTGTAGATTAGTTAGACATTAATCTTGTCTTCTCCATACTCATCGTGAACAGTCATCATAAAATGGATGGTTTGGGCAACCTCCTTCCTCCTGTGGGTGAAAATGGTGATGCAGCTAGTTCACAAGAAATACTAAAGCTTTTGATGGATGAAAAAATGCGAAGTGAACACCATAAAGCAAATTATCAAACTCTAAGGGCGGAACATCTAAGGTACATCAATTTAAACAAGTTTTTCTCTTTGAGTTGTTAAAAGGTGAAGCTAAATGTTGTAAGGGATTTATTTGTATGTGTGAGATGTGTTAGCTATTTCTGCGTGTAAGTACAGATTTGAGTGTTGTTCATATTAGAAAATAAGCAATTCAAAGTATATTAAGACATTGCAGATGATGTTTCTGCACTGCTTTTTATGTTTGTAAGTATGGGGTAGATTTCAGTATATTACAGGAAGAGGATATTAATAGCTTAATTCTTATTTGGTGTTTGTATGTTTGTTTTTGTGCATCTTTTGAGCTTTAAGTTTTAATTTTAAAAGGTGAATATAAATATGTATGTTATCTTTCAGATTACAAGAGGATTATACCAAATCACAAGATGAATTGAAACAGTTGTTAGTTGAAAAACAGACTGTACATGATAAATTTCAGCAGCTTCTTGCAGACTTTCAAGATCAGTTGCTGGCTAAAACACAAGAGCTGGAACAAGTGAAGCTGCAGGTGAGATAATTTACTGGAAGGACTTGGTATGTATTTCTATCTTGTAGTAGGGCCATGCATTTTTTTCTGTTAATCCAGCATGCATATACCTAGCTTGGATATATTTCAGGTGTCTTGAAATTCACCCAATCCAAGTAAATGGCTCTCCTCTAGAGTGACTATGGGTTGAAATGATTGTCTCCTTGTTTAACTGAATCATCCAAATCCTGTTGTTAGGTGCTGTGTAAGACTCTCAGTCTCTGTCTGTGCTTGCTCTGCTGTTAACAGGAGAATCATCTGCCTTGGAGGGTAATTTAGGTGCCTAAACCCATTAGGATAAGTGACTAGAAAAATAGATATTTGTTTCTCATTGTGATGACAGCTTTCTTCTTTCTTTTTCTTAAAAAATCCCAAAGTGAAATCAAACCAAAAACTCCTCAACATTTAAGATAACTTGGGTGATAGTCTATGGAACTGCTTGTTTCCTTAAAGTAATGCAGGACATGTTCTTAGGAAACAAATATAGTCTCTAACCAAAGGATCCCACACTCTGAATGGAGGAGATGCACCTCAGTACCATAACTAGGTTCCAGGGACTTCAGGGTACAGATAAGCGAAAGAAAAGTAGAATAAATAAGAATATGTCACAGTTGTGGATGATTTTTTTTTTAACTCTATTTCTTGGTAGATAGTTTGCTGTGTGAACCATACCAAGAAATTTCATCAAAATACCATCCAGAATGGAGCTTAAGACAAGGAATCTTTCCTGCTAGTTTTTTTCATTCAAACTAATACCCATGTATCTGTTAAGAGAACACACATCTAATGTGTTTTGCAAATAACTGTTTGGTGATACTAATTTAGATCTTTTGGGGTTGGTTCACTTACTGTTTAGGTTAGACCCTAATTCTTTGTCTTTTATGTGGGACTGCTTTTTCTTCCTCCATCCCCCACAAAGGACATAAATCTCGTGGCAATTCAGCCTGAAATTTGTGTAGATTCTACTGATAAATGCTGACATTCCAAATGCTTCTGTTATCTTCCCAGAATATTTTTAGTTCACGAATGTGTTTTTTTTGCTTCTGTAACTACTATTAAAATTTCTTTAAAAAAACATAAAAAATTAGATAGAATTCCTAAAATCATATTTGAAATACTTTATTCCTGGCTATGTGACCTATCACAGTGTAAATAACTAAATATGACTAATTATTTGTGATATGTTTCTATTTTAAGGTGCTAACTCCTCAAAAATTAGAACAATTAAAAGCAAAAATGTATGAGGAATTGGAGTCTCCTATGAGAGAGCGTTATCAGAAGCTAGAAAATGTAAGTCATAAGTATTGAAATTTTATTTCATTTAGGGTAATGATCACTGCTTTATAGTTGTTCCTAAAACCTTAAGGGAAATTAAAACTGAAAGGGGAGCAAAATATGACATTATTTTTCTTGTGCTGTTGTCCCAGGCAGGGACGGTTGAAATCATGGAAGAGGGAGGAGGTGACATTCAGTTCATCAAAGATAACTTGTAAACAATAGGAACATTGTGTGGACATTTAAAGGAAATAAATTTGAAAACTTTTAATTGATTTTTTTTTTTTTGGTCTAACTTAGGAAGTAGAAAAATACAGAACACTGTATAACAAACTACGTTATGACCATACCTTTCTGAAATCAGAATTTGAGCATCAAAAAGAAGAACATGCACATATTTTAGAAGAAAAGAAAATAAAATATGAGGCTGAGGTATGTAGAATATTATAGTATAGCTTAGAAAGTATCTCTGACAAAGCTGTTTGAACATTGTGAAACTGTCGGTACTTGAGGGGTTGTCAGTTTCACTCCATTTCATGTTTGTTTCTATGCTCTTAAATCTCAAAGCACTTCTGTGACTTAGCCTAAGGCTGTCTCTGTAGATTTGTTCAGGATGGGTTGCGACATTATTTGTGCTATTAAAAGTAAGAATAACTTGCTTTCTGGTAAATGACTGTCAGTACGCTTGCTTATTGGTGATTTTAATCACATTTGTGATGGGACTTGTAACATGATGCTGATTTGAAACTAATAAATTATCTGAGTAACCAATGTAAGTTTAAACTTTAAATTACTTATGTGGCAACTTATCAAGGAGGATATTGTTAATAGCAGATAAGGGTACATTTTGCAATGTACCTGCCATGATCTTAGTTTGGATCAAGATGGTGATATTCAAAAGGATACTGAAAACTTTGGTAACTTTATTTCAATTGTATTAGCTCTTGAAGAAACCATTCATTCATTTCTTTGGACTTTTAAAAGTGTATGTATCTAAATAAATTGTGAATTTATTTATGTTTTAAATATATACAGCATTGTAAATGAGTTGCAGATGTCATTTGCATATCCATTTAAGTATTTGTCTGGAAGCACATATTCTAAGATGCCAGATTTAGATGTATTACTCCAAACATCAGACACAAATCAAAGCAATCATCACTTTCAAAATCAATCCAAATTTGCAAATGCAGTGCATTAAAAACAGAACAGTTGTCCTTCCTGGAGCTAAACCCACATGCTGCTTTACAGCCTGCCTCTCTTATGGGCCTGTTGAGTCTCTGCTAGTCCTGCAGCCAATTAGCACACTTACACACAGTGAAACTACCTTGAGCCCAGGGCACAATGTGATCTGGTTTCTCTCAAAGGCTTTTAAAATTCCATGTGATTTTGCACAAGGAGGGTATAAAAACATCCTAATTCTTAAATGATGGCTTGGCCATATCATGCAATTGAATCTCCTCATAAAATTTGGAGGGCTTTTGCTGCAGAAATCAGGTTTGTTTGTAGAGAATGCTGGTGAAACTTTTAAAAGGACTGCTGCAGATCAGAGTTTGGATTAGTCTCCAAATATGTAGAGAATTCTTACATGCCATTCTTTCTCACTATTTTGCCCCATCTTTTATATTCAGTCTATGTAACTTATTTTGAAATATAACAAAATATAATAAAGTATAATTTGTACCTTTTGCACTACCTTGTAAGAGAGAGTTGGGTTGTTGTTGTTATTACTGGGTTTTTCTGTTTGATTGGGGTTTTGTGTGTCTTTTTCTTTTTTGTGTTTTTGTTTTGTTTGTTGTCTGTTGGGGCCCAGTCATGCTGGTTGTCTGGAGTTATTAGCAGATTTGAATTCTGTTGTAATTATGATATAGTGGAATCATAAGGTGAGTTGGAAGAGACTCTATCTAGTCCAAAATCCTTCTTAAAATATTGAAGTGTAATGAGATCAGGTTGCTCAGGTCCACGTCCAGCCAAGTCTTGAACATTCTGGTCAGAAGTTCTGGCCAGACTCTTTCAGTATTTAACCATCTTCAGGGTAAACTTTTTTCATAATACAGAATTGGAACTTCACATGTTCCAAATTGTGCCTGTTGCCTCTCTTCGCATCACTGTGCATCTTCTTCACTTCTCCAAGCTGAGGCTTACTTCTCTTGGCTTGTCCTTGTATGTCATGTTCCCCAACCCTCTGAACTTTAGTGGCCATTTTGACATGACACAAACCCCAGATACAACTTTACCAGTACTGGAAGGCGACAAAGGATCACTTGCCTGGTCTGCTAGTTATCCTCCTTCCAATCTGCCAGGATTGAGTTGAGTGCTCTGCTGACTAATGTTTAGCTTGTTGTCCACTAGGACCCCCAGATCCTTTTCCATGAAGATGCTTCCTAGACAGTTGCTGTGGTCCTGTACTATTGCATTGGATTACTCCATCCTGGATGCATGACTTGCTCCTCTTGTTGAAGAGGACCCAGTTCTGTCCATTCCTTCAGCCTGTCCAGATTCTTCTAGATAGCAGTTCTGCCTTCCAACAGATTGACCATTTCCCCCCAGTTCGGTGTCACACTCAGGCTTGCTGAATGTGACTCCATGCCATCATCCAACTTGCTAATGAAGACATCAATTAGTATTGTACTCTGTAGTGTTATCAAAAAGACCACACTAGTTACAGGCATTCAGGTGGTCTTGCTTTGAATTTCCTGCTCTAAGCAAATTAATGTTTAAATGTCCATTGCTGCTCTTCTCTGAATTGTTAACTGTGTAATTGTTGCTGCCTGACACCTAACCAATGTAAGAACTTTTTATTTTTCTGATTAACAACTATCAGATTGCAAGACTGGATAAAGATAAGGAAGAACTCCATAATCAGCTGCTTAGCATTGATCCCAAAAGGGACAGTAAACGTGTGGAGGCACTTTCTAGAGAAAAAGCACAACTGTGTCAGAAATTAAAAGCCTTAGAAGCAGAAGTAGAAGAACTAAGAGCAGAAAGACACAACTGTGTTGTGCAAGCAGAAAATGTTCAAAGAGTACAAGCACGACAGTTAGCTGAGATGCAGACCATGATGCGGTCTCTAGAGGTAAGATTTTCTTTTATTATTTTGCCTCCCTATAGAGTGTAGTAAGAATAACACTTGGCCTGACAGAACTGTCACTGAAATCACTGATAATTTTGCTGATAATAAATTGACTCCACCATTTGAATTTTCACATTTCAGATTTAAAATCAAATTGTAGTTGACTGAGAGTCATGCACTGCCAGTTCAACTTTGGGAAGTCTCTCAAGTGAGAGATTCTGCTAAATGATCTCCTTTCCAAACAAGCGAGTTGTATCCATATTTGTAGTCAGTAAGAAGGTCATGTCAGCACTTGACACTTAGCTGGAGTTAGAAACCAGTATGGTAATAATCAACTGCAGTAAATTCTCTGTTCTTTTCAAAAATGTCACATGATGCTCCTCTCTTTAATCCTTTCCTCATCTGTCATCTTATTTGCTTACCCATGCCTCTTCTTTCTCCAACACATTACTGCAGTTGTTTAGTACTTGGCTGTTGCTCTCCCTGTTGTTCTCCTTAGTATTTCTGGCCTGTTGCACTTTTCCCAGGATTCCACTGAAGTCCTCATCTGTGGTCCTCAGACCTTCTGTCAGTTCTTGCTACCTCTCTAGGTAGAAAGCCTTTTCATCTAGGTTCTTTGTAGTTGCAGCATGCAGATAGATGGTTCATTTTCTTGTTTTTTATTATCAGTGCTGTATACCTTAGTTACAAAATGCTCTGATCGCAACTCAAAAAGTGCTGTAATCTTCTTAGCCTTAAAGAGCCCTGCCAAAAACAGAAGTGTTCAGAAAAAGGAAGGTGACATATATTAGATTACCTTTTTGATATTCAGTAAAGATCAGGGTCTTGTCTTGTAAAGATGAGAGTCTATAGTACAGTAATTGCATTTTATTTCCTCTCCAGGATGTTAATTCTTCCATCAGTATAACTGGATAGGCCAGCATATTACACCTTTTTGAGCACCATTTATAGTTACACTGTTTACAGCCCAGTAAGCACACCTGCTGCCTCCTAACCAAATCAGATTACCACCACCCCTTATCAAGGATGATTGAAAATGGGGTTGATTCTGTGTAGGAGATGTTAGTAAAAACAGTTGCGACTTTTGAGTAAAATTCAAGATGCTTTGTGTATTGGAATATATGGTTGAGCAAAGATGAATATTTATAATTTATATATCATATTATATATTATAACAAGTCAGTAATATCTGAAATCCCAGATTAATCAAACATTTCAAATGAGTCACAAGAGGCAACCCAGCTCCAAAAATCTCAAAACTATTTCCTTCATTCAAGGCAGAAAAGAAGTCTGCTGAACTACAAGTTGATCGAATTGAGAAAGAACTGCAGACGAGTCATGAGCAAAACATTCTCTTAACTAGCAAACTTCACAAATCTGAACGAGAAGTCAATTCCTTAGCTGCTCAAGTAAGTACTTCTCTGGTATCTGAAATACATTTTTCATATTCTGTTACATTTTTCTGCTTATATTTTACACTAAGATTAAAGTAACAGTGTCTTCTGCTGTGACTTAAAGTAAGTATGGAATTTTCCCTTCAGTTTCAGCTGAAAGACAAAGAATATGTGACTTTACAGGAGAAATGTCATACCTAAAAATATCTCTGAGACTGAAGTTATGTTTTTATTATTCCATCTTCTAGGTCTTTTTCCTGAACAGAACAAGACTTGAAGTGGTATCTTTATATTCATGTTTTTAATGTTCATGAAAACAGCTGGTCTTTAGAGCTTTAAACTGATCTTTCTTCTCCCTGCCCCTTTTTTTAAATGGAGCTATGGCTTCTGGAGATTGTAAAAAGAAGTATCCTCTGAATAGGCTGTATTAGCTACAGGAAGCAAGCTGCATTGGAGTTGCTTGTGGGGATGTAGGTTATATTAGCAGCAGGGTAGTCACATTAGCATGGCCTTTTTCTTGGGCTACTGCCAGCATAGCTTGTACAGAAACATTTTCATACAAAATTGCATCACAGCATTTAAAGTTGGCCATTGTCTTAAAACATGTTTGAGTAACTTTGTTGGGTTGACCCCAGATCTTAGAGGTTTTGTTCTAGGTTTGTATGCTCTTTTTGGAGATCTTTTTACAGTGCATATTTATGAGTGCTAAGTATTTAATTTTGGTCATTCATTAAAAAAATAGTTCTAATTTACCATAGAATTAAGAGAGAAGCTATACCACTATTTAAAGCCTGTTTATGTAATATGCTGTACTTGGCCCCCATGAATGCTAAATAGGATGGGAAAACTTCTCCCAGTGGAGACGGGAACATTTTTCAGTTGACTCCCAAAATAAATAGAAGATTGTTACAGTCTTGATTTTTTGTATCAACTGGTCTTCTCTGCTCCCCTCCAGAAGCAGGACAAAATAAAATGTTCCGGTGATGTTTCTCAAAGGGAGGAAAATAGGTTTACTATACTAACCTCCACCTGCTTCTGCTCCCACTCAAACCTGTTCCTGAGCACAGGTGCATGTGTTTGTCTTGCAGATTTTCTGCCTTAAAAAAGCCACCTTAAATCTTTTCAAGTTGCCCTGAAATGCTATCAACTTAATATATAAGCAACTAAATCTTCCGTGTAGTTACTTAATAAGCTACTGTGTCATTCTTAACCTTTTGCCACTTGTATATGCTAGCAGGTTGTAATTATGTTTGTCATTGTGAATGGATTTTCATTATAAGTGCTTTCCTCCAGATATTTAATTCGCATTGACCGTGTAATTACTGCGTTCAAATGCCTAAACTATAGAAAGTTTCCATGCAAGCAGTAATTTTCTTTGATTGGATGTTCTTAAAGCTCCTACTTTTATGAGGCCATTTGATGTGTTTGTAGAGCAGTATTTGATTTAAAGTGCACTTTAAAACTATGAAGACCTGGATTTTGAGAAACTAATGTAGCACTCCAGGAGGCCAGGGGGCCTATAAGTAGTTACTGAATTGAAAGTACTTGGGGAAATTGTTGATATTCTGGCTTTGGATATCACTGTTTTGATTTACTTATGGAGATTAAATTTAATTTTATTTTAGCTTGACTCTGAGATATCTTTAGTCAGGAGTGAAGTAAATATATACAAATATATTATAGTTAATTTGATGTTCTTTTTTACTAATTTATAGGTAAAAGAACTTAAACATTCACATAAGTTGGAAGTAACAAATATCAAACTGGAAGCAGCAAGAACAAAGAACGAAGTTGAAAGAGAGAGAAACAAGATTCAAAGTGAAATGGATGGTAAAGTATGACATTATTTTGTAATTATTTTATCTGTTTACTTCTGGCTAGAATAATACAATATTTTTTCTCTGGACACTCCCCAGTCACCTTCTGGTCTAGGTCATAGATCTGACAATTTGTTTGGTATTTGAAATAATTGTGGTGTTTCACTTGCTCTACTAGGCAAAGAGCAATTGAGAGCAGTTTTTCATTTATGTAAATTAGTACATTCGTGACACAACTTGAGCCCAATCTGTTTCAAATTATATACTTCATATGTTTTTTTTCTATTATTGCTAAATTCTCAAGTCATTCATACTCTGCTTGAAACCTTATCATGCCACAGAGCTTCAGTGGTTGGGGGTTTTTTGATTCTGTGTCTGTGAAATTGGTACCAATTGCATAAGGCTGCCACATGAAACAAAATACCTAGCTCATTCTTTGAAGGAAATAGGCATTGCTCTAAGATACCTGATGCAGCTGAGTATGAAGGCAACTTGAAATAGCTTTCTGGAGTGAAAAGGCCAAAATTTTCTAGTATTAGTTGTGTTTAAACCACTAGTCAGCTTTAAAGAGACCTGTCCTCACTCATTGGCCATAGCCCCAAACAGTACCTTTGTCTTCCTGAAGTAATTGTTTCTGTTCACTTGCTTTAATATTAAGTTTGCTAAGAGCAACAAAAACCTGGATTTTTCTGTATTGATAATATACTTACAGTGTATTGCAAACTGAAAATGTTGAGCCCTATGAAATATGAAACTGAATACAGACAAGATTTAAGTTAACCTGAACTTACTGTGGAATTCCATTTGCACTACTGAATTAGCTAAATAACCAGGAGTCAGTCACTGTTAGAGCATGTCCGCTCATTTGCCAGTGAACACAGGTGTCAGTCACAAGATTTTAGTTTGTATCATTTATCCCTGCCTATAGAGTCATAGTTTTAGAAGTGGGTTATTTTCCAGATAATGAAAATTTTCTTGCTTGACCTTTGCATAGCTATTGTGGAACACTTTTTAAAAATTTTAAACCAGACACAAGTACTTTGTATAAATTGCTCTAGAGTTTAAATCTGTAATATCAAGTGTTTAATTACTTTTGTTTATTAAAGTAAGAAACTCCTGTAGACCATGATTCCAGTGTAATGGTTACTTTCCAAAAGTTTTGGAAATATGACTGGTATACCAAGAAGGATCTCTTCTGGTTTTCTTATGTTTTGTTTTCTTCCCCTTCCCCCAGTCATTCTGTCATTCGAATTGAGATTTTTAGTTCTCTTTTGTGAATTTATAAATTTGAATACAGGATTTCAGCAGGTTCTTATCAATAATGACATGTTTAACTTTTTTAATGTGTTGTGCAGGATTGCTGTCCGACAAGGAAATTCTTACTGCAGCTGTTGAACGTCATAAAGTGCTTTTAGTAGAAAAGGATAGGGAGCTAATTCGTAAAGTGCAAGCTGCCAAAGAGGAAGTTTTTGACAAGATTGCAGCCTTACAGAATGAAAAGTATGTCTATTGATTTCCTCATCAGCTTCTAAAAGAGGACTGTTTTGTGTTACTTTTAAGAATGTCACTCTTAAATAAACACTTCTGGCATTTTGTAATGATTCTTGTGTGCATGTTGAATAATGCAGGTTAGAACTCGAGAACAGATTAGCTGATCTAGAGAAGATGAAACTGGAACAAGATTCTTGGAGACAATCTGAAAAGGATCAGTATGAAGAGAAGCTACATGCTGTGCAGATGGCGGAAGAATCTAGCAGAAAGGAACTTCAGCGCTTGCGGTAGTGTGGCCTTTCTAATCTTAGCACAAATTTCTCATTTTACCCCCCTTAATGTCTTTACAGTAGACAGTATAAAAGCTTATTGTTCATAGATACAGAAATCTTTATTATGAAATGTTCATTATAGTAGATTAAACAAAATTATCTTTTGCACTCTGCAAAAAAGAGTACAGAATTAAAAATCAACTGTTTGAAAAAATAACATGTTTTGTCCAAATCTTTAAGTGTTATTTTCAATGACCATTTTGAAGTAATACTTTGCCAATACACGTTTGTTAGAACTGGTTTAGTGCTGGCTGCTGGCATAGCCCCAGTGTTAGACTAAACCATTTCTCTTTCCACAGTGGTACCATAGCAGTAACTGGCAAGTTAAGACCCTACTATGATGTCTCTGAGTTGGTTGTTATGGTTGGGAGTTTACTTGGCTTACTATAGTTTTTGTATGTAGGTCAGCATGATAAAATGAATCATACTCCAAAAGTCTTATTCCTATGTGAATTCTAAGGATGAATAGAAATAGATTTTTAAATACTTCTTAAGTTAAATATTTATCAGCCTTTCAAATAACACTATTTATTTGTCAGACTGATTTGTCCTTATTTGTAGCATCTGTATTTTGATTAGATAAAAATAAGGATGTCTTGCACAATTTTAGATTTAAAATTCAACAGCAAGCTATGCAGACAGAAGAGCTGGAAGAAAAAAAAAGTGAAAATGCTAATCTGAAACAGGTAAGGTTTTATTGCATTGTAATGTTTTATAGAGAAATACGTTCTTTCCTGTAGTTACCATGTCCTGTGTTTGAAGATTAGATTGTATTTTTAAGGCCCTTTTTTTTTTTTTTCCCACTGAGGGATGAAATGTGTACTTCAGATATTTAAAGGAGAAGCGTTCAGAAATCAATCATGCTTTCCTGGACCTCTGTAAATGGATTACAGCTTTTTGCTTCATGTGTTTTGTGGGTACCAGGAATTTCAAAGCTGAATGTTTATAGACTGGTATATTGAATATGGTTATGCACTATTTAACTGGAGATTCAGTTGCCATGGAGACTTATAAATTGTTTCTAGGTAATGCCTTGCATTTACACTGCATCTCTCATCTGAGGTTCTTCAAGTGTTTAACAGATGTTTCATAAATGAACAAACTAGTGTAAAGAGGTATATTTCTGTTGCAGAGTCAATTGATGGCAGTGTTGAAAATCAAACATATTTTTTTAACTCCTGCTTGCCTGTGGTGTTATTTAGTAGGTAACAACAATAGCTGTGCATCAAAGTACTCTGCAAGCTGTGTGCACTTGAAGTTCAAGACAATTAATTTTTTCCTTCAGAAATTGAGGGATCTAAATGTCCATGTGGAGAGAGGAAAAGGAAAGGGAAATTTTCATTTCTATATGGTGGCTGAGAGGTTGGACTTTCCAGTGCTTCTGTGTTTTGTGAACTGATTGGTACAGTCACTGTTGGCTCTGACACACTGTGTATTATGAGACAGAAGAGCCTGGACAGTACCACAGCTCTGTTACCAAGCATTTCATGGTCCTCTGGGGCTGAAGCATTGGATTTCTGAAGTTCTGGGGGACACTTCAGTGACAGAAGAGTCCTGCCTACCTTTCTCTTTTTAATTACAATAGAAACCCTTTGTCTCGTAATGATTTACTTTAAAGCTGTTGAGTAAAGAGAAAAGAAACAAGTAAAAAACGCTAATGAAAAGCTAAAGCTAGTTGGTGTCTCCATTTTGCATTGTCTCAGTATCTCAAAGTCAATTGTTGGTTATTTGCATACCTTCTGAAATGGAAAACATCTTTTTTGCTTTGGTAGCAAATAAATGATATCCAACTCCAGCTTGCCTCACTTTCTCAATCAGAAAATGATTTGCTGGAATCCAATCAGAAGTTAAAGGAAATAATAGAGAGATTGAAACAAGAATGTCAACATGCAAGGGCTCAGGCAGAGAAGGCTCAACTGGAAACAGAGAAGTAATTTTTTTCTTTTGTCTTTACTTTTCATGCTGCTTGTGTTTTCTCATGTGGATTACTTAACTGTGGATTGTAGCTTCTGAATAAAATCAGAAAGTGAAAATGAACAGGAAATATTGGACAGTTGTAAAAATGGCTGTACATTCTATGGCATAGTATATATAAAAGCTTTCCTAATGTCAGCTTTAAAAACAGGAGTTTTTAATGTATCTGTTAAAATTAATTATTGATTAGCGAGATACACTGCTTGCATCAAACTAAATTCTTCTTATACTGAAGTGAGTGTCAAACCTCTATAGGTGTAAATAGATCTGGATTTTCAGACAAAGAGCATTCAAGCATTGTATTATGCGTGATAAGGTTCCACAGTCCCAGTCAGTAGGTGTGAATACTTCTTCCCCTTTTCCACTAGCTACTTATAGCTGATATGGGGTAAGTAAAAGCTTATAGAGTATCTTCCAGTTCCTCTCATCAAAATTAAAAATCATAATTTTTCTTTTTTTGCACAAGCTTTACCACATACCATCAAAGTATGACAATAAATGACAAAGGAAGTTAATAAATGATGAAGGAAGCCAAATTTTATTCAGATTCAATAGAGAAAAGCACACTTTCATGGAATTTAAAGATTAATTTGTCAGTCTGAAGTGGCTTTTCAGAATTTCCTAGTTTAGTAACCAAATATGTGTCTAACTTGTACTGGATTATTGTGTGGTGGGCATTTTAAAAAGTCAGTGTCCCAGATTGAATATAAAACTTCCAAAAGTATAATGTAACTTCTCTTTGTTTTAACATCTCTTTTGCTACTAATTGGTACTGCAATTGCTATATTGTAATTAGTTTAAGTAGTACTTTTCAATTTAATATTTGAAGATATTACTGCATTTGGACTGCAGAGTATGTCACTAGCACATTAAATACTTTGGATGTTGGCTTTAAGGAGGTATACTCACGTGTTGAGTGAGATCATTGCTGTTACTTGAGACTGTTATTGTCATTTACATATTAATAGATCACACTACAATCAGGACTAGGTTTTCCTGGGAAGGCAGTGGAAGGAATTTGTCAGTCCTCAGAGATCATTGTACAGGTATGTAGGTACTGAGAGATGCACTAAGGCTGATACTGCAGAAATGAAGCAGCTTTGTAGCCTGCGTGTAAGTGCTGCAGGTCTGAGCCATTGCTATCCTGGGAGCCTTGGGTCATGTTTCCATTGCTTTTATGAATCTGTGAGTGATAGAACATCCTTCCTCAGTTCAGTAAATTGTTATGAGCTTGAACACCAAAGAATTAAATTGCACCAAGGCAAGAGGAAGTGAAATAGGGACCAAAAGATGAGAAAGCATAAGATAAAGTTTCAGATCAATAAAGTAGTGGCAGTTGAGCATACAGCATAAGTAGGCAAAGCAGCTGTATGTCTGGCTGTGTCAATCTTAAGCTTAGAAATGAAAATGTGAACGGAGAAAAAGAGCTGAAAGCAAACTCTGAGACTGGTACAGATCAGAGGTGAGCTCAAACACGTACTTGTTTAGCATTTTGGCAACAATGTTAGTGGCATTTAAACCAACCAACCAACAACAACAAAAAACCCCCAGAACACCTCAAGAAACCCTCACACCCCACTCAAGCATTTTTAACCATTGCCTCCGCTGAAATCCTTTTACTGCTAAGCAGTGCTGTCCAAAGTGCTTTGGTTCCTGGGTACTAGTAGTTATTTACAGTCAAGAGTGAAGTACGAGCCATGCTGCATCAACTAAAAGAGCCATGACAGGTGGCACATGGACCAGGACTCTGTTTCCCAAATGAATGATGCCCAATACTTCTACTATGGGGAAGGGAGAGGTGGTTTGGTGAGAAATTTATGGAGATGCATTCAGAGTCCCTGTAGGGAAAGTGCATCTGCCCAGCACTGGAGTAGTGTGGATGCACTAATACCAAGCCTTGGTCTTCTTAAAATCTGCTACATAGAATCTTACCATTTGATTTTAATTTTTAACAATAATGGAATTAAATATGCCATTAGTTCTTGTCTGCTTTGACTCACAGTGCAGGTGGCTCAAACAAACAAGGCAGCATGGAGAAACTGGCTCTTTTCCTATACACTGCTAGAGAAGACGGCCTAATTTTAGTGTGTTGTAACTATGCAAAAGTCCAAACAGATAACATGCCATTGGTGGTGTGTGTTCAGCTGGAATGTTGTCTAGAAACCATATTAGTAGGAGCTTCCTGTTGAGCTGGCGTTTGTTCTGGTTCGGAGCACATCCTAAGCAAGTCTGTTACAAAGACTTAGTAGATCCCATAGGGCAGCACACTGCTCTCCCAAACAGAGAAGGTAGTTGTCAACTGTTTCTGACAACTGATGTTTGGAATAGGCATCCGCTCTTGTGTTCCAGTTTGATAGTTTGGCCTGAACTGAGGAAATTTCTCTGGGTGGTTTGGCAGCATGCTAGTCCAACAAGGCACCAACAGTTAGCTTCTTGAAATCCGTTTTCAAAATTTCCCTCATGGTTGAAGAAATTCCTAGGATAATGCACAGGTTCAAATGTTGTAGTCACAACTAGGTTGTTAACATAATCAAATTTATGTCAGATGCTTTAAGTATATAAAAGTAGGAGATGTGAAAAAATGCATCTATTTTAAGAGCCTTAAGGCATTAACTGAATGTGCTGCTTTGTTTGTGTAACCTCTTAATCTTTTAACCTGATTTTTCCAAAGGACTTCAGAATACCAACGTATGGAATGGCTGCAGGAGAAGCATATGCTTACTCAGCACATCACAGAGTATGAAGAGAAATACAAGCAAATGAAGAACAAGCTATGTCGAGCTGCTGTTGCTCAGAAAAAGGCATGTTGTCTCTTTTTGAATGATCCAGCCTGTGTAAAGTTCAACTTTATGTTGGCCAGCTAGAATTGTTTCAGTGTTAAGAGTTTATTTGCAGTCTGTTGTATACAATAACAAAATATATTGGGTTCTTATTGATTAGCAGAGAAATAGGTTGAAGTGACATGCAAAAGAATATTACAGCTGACAACTTTGTTATAATGCCATCAAAGATCTTGTGATGCTTTCTTTGCACACAAGTGTGCATGGATGGTTATTTAAGATGGGGACCCTTTGATTAGGGAGGATGATGTTTCAGATACTAGACAAATAATGTTCTACTTTTCCTTGATGGAATGTTAAAATTTTATTTCTTCTCCTAAGCTTACTTTTTATGAAATAATTTGAAAGGAAAGGCAGGTTGTTTGTAAAACCTAAAGGTTAATTAGCGGTGTTATACATTGAACATAGGTTATGAAACCTACCAGTGTCTTTTAAGGTCATAAAAAGTTAAGATCAATATGAGGGGGGGAAAATAAAGCATACTTTTTTGATTATGCTTATAGTCATTTATACATGGTCATTTAAAGGATGACTATTTTGCTTCTCAGATACCATTAATGTTTTAGTACAGCTGGTCACTGACCAACGAGTGACTGGCAGCTGAGCCTCTTTCATTCACAACTGTGGATTGTTTCCTGTCTCTTCTGCTTCCCAGCATAGCAATCTAAGCACCTTGAAAAAACACAACATCTCTTCTTAGGGAAGGAAAATCCTATAAAGTGTCACAGCTTGAAACTGCATACAGTTTAGATTTAATTTTTACAGGATCTAATCTATTAACATATTACTTAGCTGTTTGAAACATCTGTTTGACAGAGAAAGACTCTCAATGACAATAAACAAAGGAGGATGCGTGAGAAAATAGAACTTTTGGAAGCCAAGATGGAAGAACTAGAAAAAGAAAATCAAGTGTTAAATAGGTAATAAACTTTGCTTTTTCTTAGCTTGTAAAATTACATATGCTCAAAGGTATGACTTGCAAATATGAAGTAGTTTTGAAGATATGTGTTACCTAGATTAGTAACCAGAGTCCAGTCTAATGGCCTTTACAGCACTAGAATTCTTTGAATAGGTCCTGTTTAGGATGGGCAGCTGAGAGCTTATGAGACAACTGCAGGGCTGTCTCTTCATGAAGAAAAAGAGAAAAAATACCTGATAGGCACAATTGCAGCAATCTCTTTAAAAGAAGGAAGTAAACAAGACTTCAGAATTGCAAGAGAAACAGACAGGGCATCCTCTTTGAAAGATGATGTCCTGGTTTTTCTCTCTTCATTGAGCCCCTATGGAGGGCTTGATTTGAATAATTAATTTAATGTGGCATGTGACTCACTACTGTGAATGGTATTAAAAGCTTAATTTATGTAAACTCTAATCTATAATAGAGCAGATAGCTAAATATGTAGAGGGACATTTAGACAGATATGTAAGCAAAAGAATATACACAGATCTTCTACCTTTCAATTCTTCTGTGTAAGGATAGGTAGAAACTGGGGGTGTTAAACAGCAGAGCACTCACAGAGAGCTGTGCTGCTGTGTTGGGACAACAAAGATCTTGAGCAATAAGAAATCTGTTATTTCCTAGACAGAATGTTTCCTCTGAAGAACATGCTCGCCTCCAGAGGAGGCTAAAGGACTTGCAACGTCGGCACAATGAATTCCGGAGTATAATTCTGAATCCTGACATACCGTCACTCAATCCAGTCGGTGTAACGCCATCGTCGGCCTTGCCTCCTGGGCCTGCAGCATCCTTCTCCTTTCTTCAGGTGCTGATATATTACAAGTTGTGAAAATAATACAGCAAAAGAGGGTACTGAAGCAGTTCTTTTTTACCGACCTTAGTCTTAAAGAAGGCGTATTTCATCTTTGAACTGAAGTAAGAAATTTTGAGTTATCTAGAGATGTTCCCTTCCTCATAATAGGAAGGAGTACTTGAAAGACAAAGGATATATTACAGAATGTAACAACTGGGTAGTTTTAAGCCATGGTTCTCCATACTTTGTCCTTCCCCTCAGAGGCTTTAAATGGCTCCTTTTGAGCAAGAAATGGTAGTGTTGTTCTCCCACCATGGTTTCATTATTACAAAGCAGTATTGCTCCTCTTGATTTCTTGTGTGGTTAAAAGCATCTTAGGCTGGGCTGCTGAGGGTGAAAATCTCTCTGGCTGAGGCTGACTGGGTTAACTTTACAGATTCATGGTTAATGAGAGCTCAGGTTTGTGTGCTCCTTCATCTGAGAGGAACAGCTGCAAATGTATTTCTTCCTGGTGCTGTTCATCAGGAATATCAGAAAAATACCCACGAAACACTGAGTAAAATTTAACAAATAAGGATGTTTTGGACTTTACAGTTTTTATTTTCCTTAATGAAAATGAATATATTGCTCATTTTGGTCCCTTGTAAGTTGCAAAATGTAACAGAGCCGCATTTTTTTTTCCTTTTTATTTCAAGGAGGAGCAGCATCAAAGAGAGCTTGCCCTGCTTGGCAAGCGGTTGGAAGAACTAGAAACCAGACAAAGAAAACAGCTGGAAGATCTTGGACCATCTAGAGAGCGGGTAATGGTGGGGTACAGGGACTTGGCAAGAAATAAGATCACTGGAGAAGATGAAGCACAAAGCCAGGACTCCAAATAAAATCTGCACACTCTTGATGCTGTTAGCTTTCAATAACTTATCCTTTGTATGTGCTTTTCATATTTTGCCAAAAACATGGTTGTATGTGCCTGAATAGCATAAAATATATTCTGCATAGTTACCCCTTTGTGGCTCAACTTGTTTAACTGCTGGGTATAAGGATGAAAGTGCCTTTTCTCACTGGGAATCATAAAAAGGATATGCAGGGTTGCCATTCATGAGGGGGCTGCACCCTGAATTTGCGTTACCAGTTTGGTGATATTTAGCATAGCAGCAGTTACAGGCCCAATATTGGGATTCAATTGCAGACAGTTTGTTTCTGATCCGCTAGACTCCGCACTTCTCTCAAGTACTTGCTCCTCTGGGCATGTGTGGGGGAATTGAAGTCCACTATAAGCCAAGAGCAGGTTTGGGATGATTTGATGAAGCTGAATAGCCACAAGTCTGTGGAACCTGATGATGTGCATCTCAAGGTCGTGAGGGAACTGACTGATGTTGGAAGTCATTGAAACAGGTGATGTCCTCAATGACTGGAAAAAGGGAAAGATTGCTCCCATTTTTAAAAAGGGGAGAAAGGATGAACCATGAAACTACAGACCGGTGTGCCTTACCTCTGTGTCTGGGATGATCATGGAGCAGATCCTTCTAGAAGATGTGCTGAGGCAAGCAAAGGACAAGGAGGGCAGCCAAGGCAGCCATCATGGCTTTACTATGGGCAAATTGTGCCGAGCAGTATGGCCTTCTGTGATGGAGTGACAGCAATGGTTGATAGGGGAACACCAACAAACATAATTTAGACTTCTCTAAGGCCTTTGATGTGGTCCCACATGACATGCTGATCTCCAGATTGAAGAGACACAGATTTGATGGATGAATTGCCATTCAGTGGATAAGGAATTGGCTGGATGGACACAGCCAGAGAGTTGTGATCCATGGCTCTGTGTCCAGGTAGTGGATGGTGATGAGTGGCGTCCCTCAGAGCTCACTCTTGGGACTGATGCTCTTCAGTACCTTCATTGATGGCAGACAGTGAGATCGAGTGCAGCCTCAGTAGGCTTGATGACAGGAAGCTGAGCTCTGCAGTTGACACAATAGGAGGAAAGGATGTCATCCAGAAGTGGGCCCATGGGGACATTATGTAGTTCAGCAAGTCCAAGTGCAAGGTGCTGCATCTGGGTAGGGGAAATCTCAAATGTGAGTATAGACTGGGAAAAGAAAGCACTGAGAGCAGCCCTGCAGAGAAGGATGGGGGAGTTGTGGATGAAGGGCTGGTCAGAGCCAAAAGTGTGCATTCACAGCCCTGAAGGCCAACCACATCCTGAGCTGCAGCAAAAGCAGCATGGCCAGCAGGGCAAGGGAGGCCTCAGGGAGACATTCTTCCAGTATTCTTCCAGTACCTAAAAAGAGCTATAAAAAAGAGAGGGACTTTTTCTATGTCCAGAGAGTGTTAGGAGAAGGGGCAACGGTTTTAAACTGAAAAAGAGCAGGTTTAGATATTAGGAAGAAATAATTTATTGTGGGGGTCATGAGGCGTTAGAACAGGTTGTCCAAAGAAGTTGTGGATGCCCCATTCCTGGAAGTGTTCAAGGTTGGGTTGGATGGGGCTTTGAGCAACCTGTACTAGTGGAAGGTATGCCTGCCCATAGCAGGGGGATTGGAACCAGATGATCTTTGGTCCCTTCCAACACAAACCATTCTGTGATTCTGTGAACCATTTCCAAGACTCCTTCTTGATAAGGTTTGTTTTACAGTATTTTTCCATAAAGTCAAAACATTAAAAATCTCAGCCCATGAAACTTTGAAAATTGTTTTTCAAGGTTTGGGTTGTTTAAAATAAAGCTGACATTTAACATAAAATCTTAAAACAACTTTTTATAAATCCTTTAACACTTACTGGATAATATCCTCTTACTCCTTCAATGTGAAAGTTAATGTATGCTACTCTGGGTTGCAGTTTTGATCACTAACAACACTGTAATCCACATCTAGGTTGGTATTTTGATGCAGTTAAAAAGGATAAAATGAAATTTTAAAAACTCTGAAAACTTCTATTGGCTACCCTTGACAATGTGCCTCTTGTATTTTTATAATGGGAATAGGCAATAATTTTTTTTAATATAATGTAGCAGATTAGTATAACAAATTGCCTTCTCATTATGTAAATATAAGTCTGTATTTGTTCCTACCGTAATTTGTTAACTACAACAAAAATATTTATTCTGGGTTGATTTTTTTTTTCCAGTTCCTTATCAGTCCAAAGATAAAGAATCAGTAAAAGAATTTTGTGAAGGATCAATTATTTATCTAAATTTTTTTTCCCCAATAATCACATAATGATGACTTTCCTGGAATTGTAGGAATTTTTAAACTGGATTTTATTAGTTTGTATTTGTTTTATTGCTGTTGTTGTTTTCAAAATGCTGCAACAAAAATATGGGACAGTGAGAATAGACTGCAATCTTTTGTAATAGGTTGAGTATTGCTGTTAGACTGTAGGAATAGCAAAAGAATGACACTGGCATTGACTCAACTCTTCTCTCCAGAGGCTGCATTTTTCATTTTCCATAGTGTGTAAGTATAAGGATTTGTCTTGGTTCCAGCCAGGACAGGGTTAATTTTTGCAGTAGCCAGGGGGCCATGGCTGGGAGCTGGGGTTATTCTGCACCACCTCATTTTCCGGGATCAGGGGAAGGGGATCCTTCTGGGTCATGTAGCATGCCAGGCTCTATGTAGTGAGCAACCACGTGTGAATCTGCTTCTCTTCTACCCTCTGTCATTAGCATTGTTGCTGTTACTGATCATTTTCTCCTCTCATTGCTGTTTCCTGTAACTCGTTCTTATCTCAACCCATGATCTTTACCTTTTCTGCCTCTGATTCTCCTTTCCATCCTGCCCCAGGGGAGGGGAGGCAAGGCAGTGGGAGAGCAGAGCGTGGTTTCCAGTGTGTTAGTGGGAGAACTAAATTGGGAAATGCCATTCCTAAACCAGGGCTGTGCAATCTTGGGGAAATTTGTTAAACTTCTCTGAGGAAAACAGTGTAGCTAATAGAAGTAACAGAAGCTATTTTTGCTACCTCCTACTTTGTACAAAGTAACTCTCTATGCCTGAGCCAGCTTTGACAAATAGGATCGTCACCGGCATCTACCACCATGGAATGGTTGCGAAGAACAGCCCTCAGCAGCTTTGTCTGTCCCCAGCTGCGGCTGTGGCAGCAAGGTGCCCTCTGATGTCAGGGGACAGGGGAGGTTTATACAAACCAGGTAAGACTTGGAAAAAGGGTAATAGCAGGAGGAAGAATGATGGTCAGCACCAGGTCTGTGGGTTGCCTTTCCCAGTTGGTCTCAGGCTTTTAGTGTGAAAGCTTATTTCCTGCCCCTTAAGCACCTTTTCCTGAAAGAAGGATTATTGGGTTATCCTCCTTTTTAACATGTTTAGCTTTTTAAAAGTATCATCACCCTCAGAGCCGTTCCTCAGAGCCGTTAAGTGGTGCAGTTGAAGTGCAAATCCTGAAGGCTGTGAGGAGGTGTGGCAGGCACTGCACAATCAGTTTATCCCTGGCTTGTTGCTGCTTCCCACAGGTGGGAAGGCAGCTGGGAATCCTCCAGCCTAGGGAATCCCTCTCATTCAGACTCTCCAGGAGGTCACTGCTCAGCAGCTGCTGGAGTTTAGGCCAGTGCCTCCCCTCCTCAGCATCATCAGATGTTGTATTGTACCTTCTCATTCCTCTTCCCAATTTCAGTGTGATGGAAGTGCTGTGCTGACCTGCATGGCTCTATCCTGGGGGCTTGCAGGGCTGGAGCTGCAGCACTATTTCTCACCTGATGCCCCTCCATGTCTTATACTCCCTCCTTTGCATGACCTTGAATTGTTACCAGCTGTGTTTGCTTTCTTGTAACCATTTTAAAGTACACAATCAAACTAACCTCCAAATGCTTTTATTCTAGATAAACCCATACAAACACCAACATGTATTTGTCATTTGCACTTCTTTTAACCATTCATTTTAAACAACAGCTTAACTTCTGTACAACAGGAATTACTTTACACATTAGTAAGATTTGACTTCAAACTAGATGACTGCAAAATAATACTCTGTAAGCTAGTGTTAGAAACACGCTGTTTGCCATAGCAGTTTGCCTGTAAACATGGGAAAGTAAGTTGAAGAGAAGTTTGCTTTTCATTTCTGAGGATGCGATTAGAACTGTTGTGTTGCCATAATATCCATAATAGCCAGAGATAGTTATTTTTCTCTGTGTAACAGTAATGGCAAATTGCAGATATGGAAGATGTGCCAGTGTTTTGTGTGCTGACCCAAACCTACCAAAAGAGCCACAATCACTTAATTATACTTCACATCACTTCGTGAGATCCACTTGATGGGTTACAAAGTCCCAGTATGACTTAAAAATGGTTTACTAACAGAGTGACACTGTTTAGGAGGCTTGAATAAAAGGCAATAATCCTATTCCAGGCTGTAGGTAAAGCTACAGGGCCTGCTTCAACACATACTTAATCTCTAGAAATCATTAAAGCTATTGTAGCAAACAAGCAGTAGTACAAATACAGAATAGGACTGATTTTCATTTCCTCATCAATATAAACACATATAGTGAAGTTCACAGGATCAGACCCACGCAAACAGATTATATTTTACAGCTTTTCAAGCAGAAATGTTGGAGTTTTTTTCTGCCTGTACAGAAGGTTACTGTTGAACAAAACTATCACAGTTCATTTGAATGCATTGACAGCAAACACCTGAAGTAGAAGAGAACTAACTGGAAAGTGTAATTCACTCCTGCCTCTCCTTCAATATCAATTACTGTGCTTTTTCTATTTATTTGATGCTGCTTTAAAAGGTTAGATTAAGAACGATAAAAATCAAGCCCTTAGGTGCAGGTATTCCAGGCTTAAGTGCCAGTCAAACCATGGTCCACTCCTTTAGGACAGAGAGGGCAAGATAGGTTAGAGGTGGGTGGGGGTTTTTTCCAATTAAAATTGAACTTATCAAAATATATTGTGCCAGGCAGAGAACTGCTGAGAGTACTGCAACATTGTAGTGCAGTGTCCTGAACAAAGCCATACATTCCATCAAGTATAAAGTGTAAACTTAATAGCAAGTGTAAGATTTGAATTTAAAAAAAACCCAACAAAGCCATCACAGTATAGGTTGGTTGGTGGCTGCCCTCTCTGATAGCAAGAGGAACAATTTGTGCAATCACATGGTAGGGAGGGGGCAGAGCAGCAGGACCGTGTTTTTGTGTTTGCTTTTCTCTACATTAACAGCCTGCCTTTCTTCTGCCACAGGTGCTCGGTGTGTGCTGGCACTGGCCGGCCATGGGATTGTGCCTGGGGCCAGCTGCCTTTGTGACCAGAGCAGGCAGCATTAGCACCAATGCCTGAGCTCTGGGGCTCCTCACACGCAGCACGGTGTGACTCTCTGCTGCCTGGGTGCCCTGTGCAGCCGGGTCTGGCTGCTCACAGCCCCAACACTGGCTTTCTGTACCAAACCTGGGCCATCTGTGCCATTTGCAGCCCATGGCACCTTTCCCACGGCCAAGGCAGGTGACAGCTCTTCCCTCTCCTGTGGGCCACTGTGCTACACCATCACCTCCAACAGTGGATCCCTCCAGAAATGTGTGGAAATGTATCTCCTTGTCATGAATGCCTTACCTCAAGTCTAAGGGCACGTGACATCTCAGAATGTGCCTCCTGTGACTGAAGCAGAGTCCATGGTGACAAATCATTTCAGGTCTGTAGTAGAGGGTAGGGTTGTGCTGGTGCTGTAGCAGATCCCGAGCCACAGCTGCTCCTTTGTGGCTTTGCTCAGTAGCCACTGCACCAGCCTCATCCCAGCAGCACTTGTTTTCTAGCTGGGCCCACTTTAGCCACCAGTGCAAACGTGATGGGCACCTTCCTTCCAAAAAAGCCAAGCCTAAAAAACCCCAGCCGGACTAAGGCAGACAGTTACCCCTCCCCACCCCAATTCCAGCACGTTTGTATCAGTGTCTCAAATGCAGTCTGAGATTACATCAGTCTTCCTGTTCTTAAATACTATTAAACCAACCTTTGACCTGACCCCCTGCATGCTGGCTTTAGGTCTGTGAGGCGCTTGTACACAGAGGGCAAGGCTGGCCAGGACTGTCAGCATTGATGCATGGGCTGATTGTGCACCTGAGTACAGGTTTGTGCACCAAAGTGCAGCCATCGTCAGCTGCTTCATCAAATCACAACAGTGTCCTGATGCAGTGCAGTTTCAGCTGTGAAGCTGCTCACAAGTGTTTCACAGCTTATTTAAGGATGGAAAGGTCACAAATGTAAACACAGACTGATGGTGGCTGAATGTCCTTCTCCAAAAGCTTCCCCTCACCTCTTCCCCTCATTTTCCCTTCATTTTGGACTTTCTAACCTAAAAAACCATAAGTCCTTCCAACCAACCTCAGACCCACTGTTTCTGCTAAATGCACTTATCCTAAGTGCCACTTTGGTGCCAGGTTGTTGTTGGGTTTTTGATGTGTTTGGGTGTGGGTTTTTTTTTTTGTGGGTTTTTTTGTTTGTTTTTCTGAACAGGAACTAGCAAACATTTGACTGGAAGGAAGGAAACTGCAGCTGACCCGTATTCTGAAGTCGGAGCTCACCCTCACAGTTTGCCAAGCTGCTGAAAGGATGTGGCGAAACATCAGCTTTTTCTCTTAAAAAAAAAGAGGTAAGCAACTTGCAAGTTCACATGGGCAACTCTGAACTTACAGTGTGTTTTGCACATCTCCTGTGACCTTATTTTAAAGTAAGCAAAAAGCTTACGAGACAGTATTTTTGAACTTCAAAGGGTTATGTGTGTTCAAGTACCTAAAAATGCTGACCCTGCCAACATTAGGTCACTTTCACATGTCCCTGTGTGAATATGTAACCCTGCCCATATTTCATTCCCAATCGTAGATTACTTGGAATGGTCAGAGTGGAGAAGAGTGTCCAAACGTTTCAAACCCTGTACATAGAGTCAGTCAAAATGGTTTTGAGAGCAGTAGCGCTAATATCAAATCCCCCACAGGGATGCTGTGAGTCAGTGCTCTGCTCAATACCATTTGCATTTTTTCTTTTCATCAAATAAGGCTTTTACTTGCTGGAGCTGTTTCTGGACTTCTTCAAACCCCCGTTCTCGCTCGAGTTTGCTGACAATCTGTTAACAATTAGCAAAAGAGAGAATAATATTTTTAATGCTTATTTTACTTGCTATTTTTAAAAGCCTGCTTTTCTGTACTCTAACAACTACTGACAGAAAAATCCATTGAGTGCCTGCCTATCTGTAAACATTCTTTTCCAACTTTAATGCTTTATTTTGGTAGTTTTCCTTTCAAGTCGTTCTGATCACGGGATTTGCAACACTTCCACAAAAGAATGACTGAGCCAAGCAAAAAAACCCCAAACAAATTCAACACATGCTCATCTCTCAGAGTGTGAGGCAAGGCCAGTGCTCCAGTTTTTACGCTAGAGAAGATTTGCAAGTGATATTTTATTTCTCTTCCTCTGTTCTATAAGTTGAAGGCAGTAAACTGCCTCTTCTAACTCACCCACTTGGTTCTGGCCTAGGTGATGGAGTGGAGCACTACTGCTGTCTGAAATCTCTGCTGGCAATGCTATGCAGGGACAGGTCTCAGTAAACAATGAAAGAGGTTTAGCTGCTCCCAGTCAAAATCCAGACAGGGAAGAGCAGAGGGAAGATTTCCTTCTGAGGAGGGAAGTTAACCAGTACTAGCTTCAAAAAAGCAAAAATGGGCACTAAAACTAGAAAGTACACTGAATTCTCCTGTATCAATCATTTTAATGAGCTTAATAAAGGGTGATACCATTTTGAGTATCATCTCAAGCTTGTTTCAAGAGGCAAAAATTTGATGCTGAATCCAGATAATTTAAGATGTTAGAGATCTGAAGTGGTAAGCTAGCTAACAGGTGACAGAGCTGGATGACTACAGCAAGTGCTGGTGCTGTGCTGCTGAGGATGAAAGAGAGAAAGGCCTGGTTGCTGGGAAACCCAGACAACCTGCTGGAAGCATAAGGAGGCCTTTAGGCAGCACACCCCAGCTGGCTCTTATCTGAGACCCTGCACAGGCATACGCAGCCTCTGTTAAGGATGTGGAGCAAAATGAAGTGGAGAATCCTATCATGCAAAGTGGAGGACAGGGATTTTCTTAGAAAGCAGCTTAGAGGTAGCCTGTGACTAAGTACTTTCAGCTGAGAAAAGATTTCTTTGGTTAGTAATAGCAGGGACTGGAAACTATAGCTGCTTCTTTTTAAGAGAAAGACTATTAGAGTAGAGCATTAAGAGGGCTATGATGGGAAAGGAGCAGACACCTCTTGCTGTAAGGCTATGTGCTCCACTGAGGTTTTTGCACTGACTATTAAATTATGAACCCTGGTGCTACAGTCTAATCTGATTTCTGAACCTCCAGGGCAATGGAGCATGTGCACAGGAGTTGTGACAGGCATTTGCAGAGACTCTGCAAATACAGTAAAACAAGAAGCCTTGACTATAAAGGAACTTCCTCAAAACTGCAGGGATCATGTTACTGCTGTTGCCTCTGCAATACAGCAGTGACAGTAAAGGTGCACTGACAAACCTTTGGCCTGTGCCCCCTCGGAGGGGTGGGGGCTCCAGCCACCCTGGGGGCTGCGCTGCTCCAGCCCCTCACAGATCAGCAGAAGGAGCAGCCTGGGCTGCATTAAGGAGGGGCTGTCTCTGCAATGGCACCCAGCAGGTCGCACAGCAGCCCAGCACGTGGTTATTGTGTCAAGCCCCACATTAAGGATTAAGCAGAAATTGCAGATGTGCTTACCTCATCATAGTATTTCACTATGTATTTGTAGATTTCAAACAAGGCCACTTTCTCATTAAATTCATTTTCATGTTTCTAAAGCAGAAAACAGCTCTGGTCAGATACTTCTCCTTTTAAAAACAAAACTTAACACGAAAGCAAATGAAGTTGCTGCTTCTCAACCATACCTTAGATTCCTGAGCTAGAAATTCTTCAACCTCTGCAGTGGTCAATGGAGGCAGATCCCTGATGGCTTTGTAGTATGCTTTCACCTCCTTCTTGTAGAGTGGAATGTCCTTAGCATAGAGAAGTTTATTTGTTGGTGCTTCCTTAAACGAAAAAATTTGAAGCCTTGTAACTTTTCACAGCACAGATTTCCTAAGGTTCCACCTCCACACAGTTAATTGCATGTAATTGTGTCTGTGTGACTCATTTTTCTTTGCTGTGGTTATATGCAAGGAATCAAGGTTATGAAACAAAGATGTAAAGCAGGGGCAGGACCTCACTAATAGTGTATTGTATTTCATGACAGTTTCTGTGTAGTTAATTCTATTGACATCAGGAGTGTTGACCTTTTGTCCCTCAGACATATTTTGCTTTCTCACTTTCTCCTTACAGGTCCCTATGCCTGAAAACTGAACCAAAGAGCCCGAGGCTGATACCCTATTTACATACAGGGTTCAGCAGTACTGCTGAAAGGGAAATTTCTCAGCAGTGACACACCAGAGAGTCTTGGTAGATGCTGTCCTGGCAGAGGTCCCTCTAAATCTCTTTGGTCCCTTCTACTCCCTTCCCTCAGAGGTTTGAGAGCACGGAGAGCTGACTGCCAGACATGCACATCCAAAGGGATTTTTTTTCACTCCAGGACTTCAACAGTCCATGTCAGCACTGACCTGCTCTGGAGCTTTAGGCTCATTTGGGGAAGTAAGTGCTGATGCTTGTGATAGGAGCCACAGCCCCACCTGGAAAATTGATTTTCAGAATGTAAAAGTGGGGGCTGGTAGTTTCCTGTTTAAGTTCTGGGCAATAAATGACACAACCATGTGATATCTTGTCACCATTGTTTCCAATGTGTGATGAAGTAATTTAAATCTTTGTTTTCTAAATGGCTAAAAGATGTTTCAAGATAAAAACGTAAAAATCATGAAAGTAAATACATTTTAATACTAAAAGGTCACAAGATGTTTACTGCAACAGGTTTCAGTACCCCTTTTCAAACAGCTAACGAGCTGTTGTTTCAACAATGCTGCTCAGTGGATTTTAAGCACAGAAACCTAACAACTGCTCATTTGCAGTTTTCCCATCAAGGAAGTGATGTGATTAGCTTTAATTTATGATACTTCACTCCTAAAGTAAGATAAATGAGCACATTATTTGCTATTTAACATATGAGCAGTTGGATTACATCACATAGGATATTAGTCTATTTGTATATAATTTTTTTTAGGCTAAAAAGTCTCTAGCCTTTTTTTCTTGGTATGCAAGTACAGTACGTGCCTGAACAAAAGCTTTCTGCTTTGGTCTAAAGAAAAGGAAAATACCCTGGGGAAAAATTAAGTATTTCTGACACCCAGAGTTCTGGACACTATACTAAAGAGTTTTTGAATGTAAGATTCCTGAGCTTGTTGCTCTAGTAAATAATTTTGCATATAAAAAGGAAGCAGCTAATATATATGAAAGGAACTGTTTCAAACTTCAGCAGTCTTTCAGTATTCTTACAGCTTCCACTAGCTTATTGTGTGAGTTTTCTGCACAGTTAGTTTTTTTGTGTGGCACACAAAATTAGAACTACTTATCAAATAATGTTAATACTTTAAAAACCTTTGTTTAAAACCACATTAAAACTTCATTAAAACCTTAAAACTTCCACCTTCTGTATATACAGTGTATACACACTGTGCAGAACTGAACTGCAGAGAAAACAAGCAGCAGCTAGCTATAAATAAGGCATTCTCATAACTGTATCTGTCTACTGGTAAATTCTTCAAAGTCTCAGGAGACAGAGCAATGAGGAATGGAAGCCCATCTTAATTAGGCCCCTGACAATTCTGCCCCCAGTATCAGCAGATCCAGGATTTCATCATCTTAATCATTATACAGTTGAAAAAGACATCGATTGAGAAAGTAGTAGAAGACTGGAGGGGCAGCATTACCTTCCCCAGTGTCTGTTCTGCGAGAGAAAAGGCATCCATGAAAGCTTGTGCGATTACAGACAAACAGCCATCAATGTGTGAAGTCTTCTTAATATCAAAGACAAACTGGGGATTCTTCAGTATGTTCACCCAGAAGCGAAGAGGAAGACTAGTCAGGAGAAAGAACAAACTTCTTTAAAATCAGCCACTCAAGCAGCACAACTGCTTTTAAATGGTCCTTAATTGCAACTGCACTCACGGAACAAAGTCCATTCCTGGCTGCTTCTTCACACTAAAAAAGGGGTCAGGGAACAAAGGCTACGGAGCACACACATCTCTCAGGCACCCAGCTTCAAATAATGCTCTCAAGCTACAGCTACTTCTTTCAGAGTGTGTGCAGACTGCACAGCCCTGGAAGCTCTGGTGGTTTGTGTTGTATTAAATCAATACACTAAAGTTACCATTATCCACAAAGCCAAACCACATCTTACTCTTCTGATCACACGTGACACATTCTATTTTCGCAAGTACGTTTCCAAAAAGCCCCCTGCATGTATCCCATGGGCATACCTGTTGGTTTTCCATATGTGGACCACATCCGGATCAGTAATTTTTTTGCTCTCAGCCTGGGCATCCAAAAAGTCAAAAAAGTACTTGATGGCAACAGGTGCTTTATTGTTGGGTAAACTCCAAATGCTCCTGAAGAGCTTTTCAACAACTGAATGAATTGCCACCTGAAAAATAACAAAGTTAATATTTTGTTATTATTACACAAGAATAGGATATTTTACCTCAGAGAGCTGTGTGTGCTCCAAGACAACCACACACAGAAATTACAATATGCTTGTGGCAAACATCAAGGCCATAGGTTGGCAAACAAGAAAGTAACAAAAATGAAACTACAATACACCACAACAAGCTCCTTCCCATACGTCAATGTACTGTTGCTCTGCTTACAGGACAATCATGGTGAACTCTGTGATAAATCACAGGTGGGAAGAACCACTTGGGCTAATAAAGACAATATCAACTCTTGGGATACTGTTGCCACCGTTGCTAAAAGCATCTGGAATTTGTGACTGGAATTAAGAGAGAGGTGAGAAAAAGCAGTTTAGCCAGTTTCCTAGGGCACTGGTCTTCCAAGGTGCCATCTGTGACACATGCTCAACACATGTGTTCATCAACACTTCACAGTCAAGTGGCTCTGGCACTTGATCTAATTCTAGGATAACAGCTTTGGGTGCTATAAGACACTAATATTAGAAGAACTGAAAACTGGGTATTTCTGATACAAAAGTGAGGACATTTGGCTCACTGAAGGCAGGGTTTGGTTGCTGCTGGACTCACTGACATAATCACAGAGTACATAAGTAGAGGCAAACAAAGCAAAACACTGTTTTGTGCGTTTTTTCTTCACATCCGTTCTGAAGCTCAGTTCGGTCCAATCTTCTCTCAACGAGAAGGATTTAAGCATCTCCCAGGGCCTTGATGAATACTGGCCAGTTCATTTCATGTTGTAAACTCTCCAGTTGTGTCTGTGTGCATGTATGTGAGAGAGGGGAGCAGATAGAGATGATGAGATGCAATTTCCTTTAGTGCATGGCCTATCATAAGAGGAATTTCACAGTGAAGGTATCACAGCTCTGTTGTTCAGGGCAGTGTCCTACTTTGGAGAAGGAGATGATTAATTTAAAGCCTTTTAAAAGGACTGTTTCTAAAAAGCCTGATCTTTTCTTCTGTACCCCAGTCTTCCACCATAAGACATTACTGGTTTACTCCAGCATTTCCTGAGGGCTCGTGTTAGTTTTCACAGGTAATGAGAAATGACCAGTCTTCACTCTCACTTTGGGGACTGTCCCAGATTACTTCAGATGCTATCAACAACCTAATTAAATAATAATTGATAGATTTTTAAATGCAAGAAGGCTATAATCATCATCCCTTCAGGCCTCTTGCACAGATCTCAGTGTTGTGCATCCATTAATATTTTATGCAATATGCTGTTGCAAAGAGTTTTCTAACCATTTTGAGTAAGTCAGAAACAAGATGACGTTACCAGAGGTGGTGAGCCAGGACTTATTCCTAAGCAAGGTACATGGTATAAATTAGGTAGTTGTATTATAAATCCTAAGGACCTTGCTCTTAAAATTCATCTAGTTATTTAGAATGCCTAATCTGAAACCCTAACAGATTATTTCATTTCGCAGGCAGTATCTTGTGAGACTCAGGATTTAGAAGTTGTTGCTAAGTTGGGCAAACTCTAGAGCACAGTGAGGAGACTGTTAACTGAAACCTGTCATTCCAGAGGGCTTCATTCTCACTCTGTAGAACTCTGTGGTAAAACTCACCTTCCATAAGCTAAATAACAACATCTTTTTCTTCAACCTGAAAAAAAGGTTGTCCTTACTGAGGAGATCCTATGTGTAATCAGACAATTTTAGAACTCCAGTATTAGAAAACCTGAAATGTGTCTGTCTTTGCAAATGGTCATACCCCACAGTTAGCACAGTGATTTTTATATGCTACCTTTTCATTTAATGTTTGATTTACACATGGGAAGTCTGCACAATTTCTAGCTTAATTTGTGTTTATGTTATGCCAAACTAGCCAAGCCAACACCAGCCCTCCTCCAAAATACAGCCTTTACAGTTTACCTTGGTTGACAGAAGTTTTGTGAGATACATTTCTTTCACTTTGAATTTTTGCTTTCCTTTGTGACCTGCTCCTTTCACATCTTTGTTTGCCTCTGAGTCTGGTAAAATCTGTCATGAAGAGATTAGAGAGATTACACAGACCAAATACAACTCAGTATTAAATCTACCACTTAGCAGTGTAATGATTCAACTCACCAAATGACAGTGTTCATCTGAGTAGTCCACATCTAAACAACAAAAGCAGAGAGCAAAGAGCCATTAATGAAACACACAGCTGCAAGCTTGTGAGTTCTGCTGGGCTCTGGGCCGTGCAGCAGGGAGCATCCAGGATGCCAAGCAAGCAGAGCCAGTGTCATCCTTTCCTGCCTGCAGTGTGGGGGAAGCCTCTGAGAAATGCACAGACCCTGTGCACCTCCCTAGTGCTGACCTATAGCTTGGACCACTAAGCTACTATCTTACTTATCTATAGGCATCCTATCTGCTGCTGGGGTAAGCTGGCAGCAATCACAGCTTCTCTGAAAGGAGAACAAGATGAGATGATTGCAGTGGTTTAAGTCTCTAGGAGTACTGAGTGCAGGTGGCCTGAGGTCAGGCTTGAACACAATGGCTAGGAACAGACAACCTCAGTTTTGCTGAGGGAGAGGCCACCTCAGTGAGATGCACACGTCTCTCCTAACTTTGATGATAAGGAAACACACGTGTGTTTCTTCACAGGGGCTACAGAAAGGTCTCCCCCTCATCAACCAGCTGGGTGGGAGCAACCTGCATCACAGAGCTAGGTGAGTTGAACTGGCCCCCTGTAAGCACCCTTTATCTCCTGACATGCTGTTGAGACAGCCAAGTCAAGGCTTTCAGAAACACAGTCAAGAGAATAAGGAAAATTACCAAACAGTGGGGGTTTTATCATTCATGTCTCTGGACAGTGCAGCTCTGTGTCTGTGATGCACAGTTCTGGGCACTGGGGAGAGAGAGGCATGTTCCTTTTCTTTGTGTCACCTAGGCTTCCCTGTCCTGCCTTCCTCCCCACGAACCTGTATCTCTAAGCCTGTATCTCTGTCCTTCTTTCCTTTGCCGCCTTCTTTCCTCCTTTTAGGCCCACTGTGCCTGCCAGAGGCCCAGAGCCAGGGCGCTTCATTTGGCTCAACTATATCCAAGTACCAACTTCTCCAACCTCCTACTGACCAAGATACAATCTGTCACAGCTCAGTTCTCTGCATTCCCAACCACTCTGCACAAAAGTTTAAATAGGTTGCAGTCCCTTTGTTACCTGATCGGGTATTTGCCTTCTTTTTGAAGACTTTTATGGTTGCTCCATTTGAAATCTGAAAGAAAAAACAAATATTATCATCCTGAAACAAAATTCACACAAGCCTCAGTTTCATTTCCTCTGTCCCTCAGCCCATGGCAGTGCAGGACAGCCCAGCCCACTTTGGTTCTCACCACAGTGTGCACGGCTTTCAGCAGGCAGCCAGGGCTGGGCTTTCAGGCACGGGCAGTAGCTGAACTCTGTCAGCACTACCCAGCCAGGTGGGAAGGCACCTCTTGCAGTGCACCAGCCTTGAAGACCTTTCCCTTCCTTCAATTTTTCTGGTTTAGCCCATATGTGGACATTTTCATTTTCATGTGAAATTTCTGTGCTGTTTCTTGCATCCATTTTTCTACAGATTGCTCAGGTTAAATTCTCTGCATCCAGTGCAATAGGATCTTATGGGAAGGTGAGGCAGAGAGGTGAATTCACACAAAGGTGAATTTTCTTCTGGTCCCCTTTCTTTCAGCTCAGTCTGTTCTACCCATATCCTGTGGAGGGGCCATTTTGAGGGTTTAGCCTGATGCTCCCAAGAACTATTTTCAAACTGAGCAAAATATTTATACATCATAACATCAAGATCCGTATCTTATGCCATGCTGGGATTTCTAGGAAAAATCTACCTCCTCCTTTCCTGAATTTATAGTGTTGCCAGGATGTTACAGATTATCTTTAAAACAAACTGGCAAGCCATGCTTTTATTGTCAAAGAGTAACTAAAAAATGGCTCCCACTGAGAACTACACCACTGCTCTGCTATCAAATGTTGAGTCTTGCCAAGAGCTAGTGTACTTGCCTCTATAATTACAAAAACAACCGGCCAGTTCTAGGAAGGGATCTCTGCCAAAATAATTTAAGTGTTTTTTAAACCTTGGCAGCCAGCCTGGTGTGAGAAACCAGTTTAAACATTAAGATACTCTATCAAAAGCTGTGTCTTGTGCCAAAAAAAAATCTGCACTTACATTTGCTCCTGAAAAGTAAATGCAATCTATTTTATGATTTTTTTGCAGAGGTTCCATCTATCATACAGACTTCCAGAACTATTTTAGATAGCACAGAACACTTGAAAACCACACTATGAATAGGAATATGCTCGAAGGCTAGCTTGTGAGGGGATACAAACACCCAGACAGTCCTCCTACTTGACCCTGAAGACAGATAAACAGGAGCAGTGCTATCCAGAAGCTTACCAATTCCTGGTGCAATGTGAGCAACATGCTGTCCCCATTCCCTTCCTAAGAAGTAGGAGGGCAGCTCAGTGTTGGCTTCTGTCCTGAGGTAGATGGGCAGAGCTCAGAGGGAGAACCATGCTTCCCTCCAGAATCAGAGGCATTGCTGCAGAGTAGCCATGACCAAAGCCTGAACTCTAAGTTTTATTTTTGGGACAAATTATGCTTTTAGCAGTGAGTAGACTATGCTTTCCCTTCTGTATCATTACTGCAGCAGCCATACTTGCTGTTACTGTCAGTGTGATCCAATTTAAAAAAATTCCAAAACCCAAAACCATTAAAAAAGTCCCTTCTTTTTGCATCTTGCTGTCTAAATCACTTTTTGTGGTGGGCTGCTCCTGTGGACACCTCAAAATATCTTTGCTTTGTCAGGTGCATTATTGAGTTGGACAAAGAGGGAGAAGAGAGATCTCTTCCAATCCAGACAACATGGAATACAGCTACTTTGCAAAACAGATGACACGGTAGTGTGGCTCTATGCCTCCTGTCCTCACTGTAATCCAGTCCTTGCCAGTGAGTTCCTAGGATCACGTTCGGTTTTGCTTGATGGGGCTCTGCCTGCTCCTGGAACGTGTGATACCCATATCAATTGAGAAACTGGAGATCTGTGACTGGACAGCAGATCTGAAAGTGACTGTCTAGCTCTCTGCTTGTGTGGGGAATAGGGTGCCAAGATAATTTAATATAATAATAGATATATTAGCAACTTTCTTGTCATGGCTTATGGTTATTCTCATGGAAGTGATAGTACAGACCTCATAAATAAACATACAGATAAACCTCCTAGGAGCCAAAACATTAGAGCAAAAGTAGCACACGGGCCAGAGGCTTAAGAAAGTCTAACAGTACAGTGGATTTTTCTGTCTTCACAAACACTACACAAAAATGCAAATGTACCATTCTTGCATATTTTAAAAATCAGTGTAGAAACTAAGTCTACTATTTCAAGATCAATTGGGGACCTTCACAACACAACCCTCATCCTCCAGTGTCTTAAAAAGATTTGATGGTACTTCTCAATTTCAAACATCTGGTTACTTTCTAGCATTTAAGGCTGCAAACAAAAAGAAAAATTCAGGCTTGCCACAAAACTTGAGGCATTGTTGAAATGTAAGTTGGAATTTCTCAGACAATATTACTGCCCTCATAGAGTGTATGCAATGTTCCTTTTTCTTGCTTTCTAGACACTTTTACTTTTTTTTTGCATCAATATACATACAAGAAAATAAACTAGATATGCTAATGGCTAATAATTGCCACTAAGCCACTGCCTAAAATGCCACTGAGCTTTTGCCTAAAATGTACATTATTTTGTCAGTGCCAGAAAATGTGAACTAAAATATCGAAGAGACATGCAGTACAATTTCCGTAAGGCAGCTGCTAAGCTATAATTACTGTAGTTACAGCTTTGCAAAAACAACTGAGCCTCCTACCTAACTTGCATCTGCAAGAAACCCTTGCCTGCAGAAACCTCAGACAGAACAAGGGCTGGGACAAAGATACTCAGGGATGACAGAGACCAATGGAACAGTCTTATTTGCCATGAGGTCTGACATCCATGAGCCACAGCATGCCATGAGCTCCAGAGGTGCAAAAGGCTGCTGGGAAAAGCAGGGAGCACCTGCAAGAGCTGCCTGTGGTAAAGAGGACAGATACTGCCACATTAGGTAGAAGTTCAAACATCTAATCTAATTCAAATCTACACTGACCTTTGCTGCACAGGCTCAAACTGCAACACTGCAATGTCCTAATCTGCATAAAATCTCTACAAGCAGAGTGGAGGAGGTCACACATTCATCTATAGACAAGATTCAAGACAAGCACAGGAAAACCCACTGGATGGGGACTCAGGACATCTGGGTTCACTGCTGACCCCTGTGAGGTAAGGAGAGCAACAAATGCCTGCAGAAATCTGTAAAGTGACTCCAAATGAGCTTGCTTCAGATCTAAGCAGCCTTGTCCTCTGCCCAAGTCCTGCTAGGAGTCTTGTTTCTCTAAGTATGGCTCAGTATTTGCTCATGCAGACAGCAACGTTCCGTGTTGGCTCAGGTTCCTCAGCACCATACTGCACTGCACAGCACAGATCTACGGCGGCAAAACTTCTAAATAAATAAAAATTTGTGAACATGTTAAGAGCCAGACTTGCAAATTCAATGAGGCATGAGGGAAGATCTGTAAAAGCACTCAACATGATAACATCCATTTCCAAAATCTATCTGTAAGCATCACATGTGAACTTCCATGTCACCTGAGGCCAGTGACCTGCTGCACATTCTCCTCCAACATCTCACTCTCTATTTTAACTGGTGTCACTGAAAACTCCTTAGAGAAGTAATGCTGCTTGCTACGCTTTTGCAGTGTGCTACACCCAGGAGGGATCTGCCACCAGTTGCAGTTTTGTATGTTGTTGCAATGATGGACAGATTATTGCAGCATTGCAAACAACTGCTTTACAGATGCAACTGGAAGCAGAAGGGACGACTTATGGTACAAGTGCCAACTGCAGATGGAAGCAGAAACAGAGAGAGAAAAAGGCAAGGAGAGTGACACAGGAGGTATCAAGAAAAGAGGGAGAAAAGCCATCAATCCTCTTTGTTATGACTCACAATGAGATTTCAGAAGTATCAATACTGCCTGTTCAGATAATCAAAATATGACATGGGATGAAGTAAACAGTTGCTCATGGTGCCACAAAAACTCAACAGCAGAGACTCAAAAAGACCCAAAGCAATGTTCACAGCTGGAAATCAGATTCTGTTTTAAATGAAATGCTTGACAGAAGTAACAGTTTACATGGTATGTTTGAACCAAGCAACCCTGCAACAAGGAAACCTCTGAAAAGTAACAGAAAACATGACTCATTGGCAAGAACGTTATGCGCCACACAATTCTTTCCTTCTGTTGATGATGCTCAGCTATGACTTCAAGCTGTGCAGATCACATTTGAGAGCTGTGGAGAAACATCTTCTCGACTCATTGGTCTGGCTTCTGTGCTTACCTCGTAATGACCGATGGTATTTAGCTTCCTTATCCCATCCTCCATCACCTCTGAGGAACCATCGATATCTAACAATTCTCTTTGCTGCTCCTCAGACACAAGTTCTGTAGTATGACAGCAACAGAAAACAATTATACCTCAATGGCGTTCTCACTGTACAGATATTTGTAAAGAAAAACACCTAACTGTTTTTGGACCAGTGACTCCCAACTGAGTTGCTTCTCTCTATCCTTGTGCTAGGTCACATGAAAGTGGTTTTGCGCTCCCACGCTTCTGATGCTTTTTCTGCGTGGGTGCCTTCCCTTTCAGCAGGTTCTGCTGCTTCTCTTTGTGTTGGTCAAGGCACAGTTTTTGGAGGTGCTTTCGCCTGTCACTATTCTGCTGCACAAGTGTGCCCTGCTGTTAAGGTTATATTGGAACTAAAAGAAAGGTTCCACAAGCCACTTTTAAGGGATCACTAAAATGAGCTGTACAAGACTTACATAGTACTTGCGAAGGGTGGTCAGGCACTTGTAAAGGATATAGACATCAAGATACCAGATATGAAAGTAAATTATGAGCACTTGCCAACACAGAGTCTGAGAAGGTGAAGAAGTATCGACATCTTAGGGAGCAAGTCCAGGAGGAGACAAATGCCAACAATATAGAGTGGGTTATGTTTCCCACTAGGGTACGTGGGAAGTGGTATGGTGGTGGTTGCTACAGACCTTGGGCTCTTGAAAACCCAACAAGGAAAGGTTTGACTCATCTACTGGAATAGCCTTATTTACATCTGTAGACATTGTAGGTGACTTTGTGAGTCACAGGCAAACTATTATATAAACCTAATCTGACTACAACTAAGATTTATTTGAAGGCTCTTCTGATCAAGGGCAATGTAGGCCTGTAGGAAGGAAGGGAGGGAGGTAGGAGGAATAGTAGATAGGGACTAAAATACTTGATAATCATGATATGTCATCTTATCCACTGACAAAATGTAACAACTAGCTGTACTTAAGTGGACAGGGCAGCCAACTTACTTACCCCAGGAAAGGAATAGAGAAATTATATATGCATAATAAATAACATCTGTTTGTTAATTGCAATGCTTAAGTCCTTGCAGAAGTGAAGCACATATAGCTCCAAAGTTCTAACTGGTAACATAAATGATCTACTGTTTTCCTCAAACTTCCTCATAAAAGCTACGTTCTGTATGAACTCTGAAAAGAATCCAAGCCAAAGGTAGGCATTCCTAATAAGAAAACTTCACAACAGACCAGTAAACTCCATGAAAATACAACGCAGTGACATTCTCTTACCGAGACCAACTTCATCCAGCTGAAGACCATAGAGAAAACCATTCTTATTAAAGAAAGCCTGAAGGCTCTTCTCCTTGGCTTGGCCTATCGTGTCACAGTCCAGAACATTAACTTGAATAGTTTGACAGGCATCTCCACTCTCATTTTCTGGGATTTTTTCGAAGATTATGTTCACTGTCTGGGGAAAGAAACACGTTATTCTGACTTACAGAGAACACCTGGCATAGGAAACCTACAAACTCCTGACAGATTTTCAGCACCTGAGAGATTTTCAGCATATTTAGTATTGAAGTTGTTCCAAATAGAGATTATTTTAAGTAATTACACATACAAGCATTTAGAATTCTTCCTGTTCAAAAAATGAAAAATAGATAGATAGATATATATAAATAGCTACATATTTCCAAGGTGTATTTTGTCTTCTGCTTTTGTGCAAATTCATTTCAGTGTATTACCAGAAAATAACAAGAGACAAGGAAGAACGACAATGCATGTTCTAGAAAAAGCAGACCTTTTATGTAAAATGAATGCCTTAACAGCAAAACTGTAAGACAAGAGATCTGATAAGGTTGCTGAGTAAGTAGTCATGGTAAGCATGATTGACTCTGAGTGGATAGAAAGCAGTGTTAAAATGCATATTTACACCAACAGATTATGCTGAGTGCCTTATATCACACAGAAAGTACACCTCCCCTGGAGGTGTCAGCATCTGTCTGCGTACAGCCCTTTTCCCGGTGGCAGCACAGACAGGGCTGCCAGAGAAGCACTGAAAAGAGAGAGCATGTTGCAGCAGATAGAATCCAAAGTGGTACAGATCTGCACAGAAAAGTGCACTGTGTTCTATTAGTTGTTATTTCAGGTCAAACACCCACGTCTGGTTACAGCACCCCTGCCCTTTAGCTCACAGCTGCTCTTGGCTGGGACACAACTCTTGTGCTAGGCTGCACAGAGCTGAGTAGGGGCTGGAGGGCAGTGCCAGTGACACTGAGTGACAATCTCCAGGGAACGTTTTTTTTTTTTTGTCAGGTCATATTTCTGATCAGGTCAGGCAGATTAACTGCTACAGGGCAGGGAATAAGGGATGAGCACAGAATTGCTAGGGGCAATAACATCCAAGATTTCCAGTGCCACAGCCTGCTCTGTGCAGTGAAATCACTGTCCAGCTACATGGATACAGATGTTCTGCTGGAGATGTCTTGGGATAGAATTAAAACAAGTGTTTTAGGTGCCAGCGCTTGACTGCAAGTGGCATAGGAAAATAAACGTACTCAAACCATTCTGGCTGCTGAAGGGTTCTGGTATAACATTTATCTTCTGACTGAAATGAGAGGACTGCAGGTGTGACTCTGTGAAGGACTGAGAATTAAAACAGGAAGCAAGTAAACCATTTTTTTTTCTCTGTCATGTGAAGGAAAGAACTTCTCTCCAGGTTGTTGCAGGGACAATTTTTCTACCTTCTTAGAAAAATGAGTAGTTATTAATAGTTGTAGAATAGTATTTTCTGCTTATTACACAGCAAGAGCAGAAATTACAACATGTTGCTGGTGAAAAAAAGTAGTCCAATGCAACAGAAATTAACTTTACTGTCTCTACAGAAGCAAAGGGAGTATTAAAAACAGGGTTGCAAAACTATGAAGATCATGATTTTAGAAAGACTAGGATGTAACTGAAGTAACAAGGAACAACTTAATTGGGACACTGAGATGTTTAACTGTGAGGAAAATGAGTCCATGGAAAGGACAGACAGAATGAGAGACAAGGATATGTGGGAATTGCAGAAGGAGAAGCAGACTGGACACCACGCCTCAGGTTGGGATTTCATGCAGAAAATTAGTAAAAAATATATTGGCACAGCAGTGAGGGAGTCATGCTTGGTTAGGCCACAGACCAACTGAACAGACAGCAGTCCTGTCCTTGACTCTGATCGCCCTGAGGTCATGGTCTTGTAGGATTAAAATGTGGACAGGGACTAACTGTATTTTGTCCTTGGAAAACTCATTTTAATCAATCTTTGTCCCTTCTAGTCTCTGAACGGACCTTTTTGAAGTAGCTACTCGCACTTTAACTGATGTTGATTTGGCTTTACACCCTTGGAAGCATTCCTTTCTTCAGATGACCCTTTTCTTCTAACATTATTCCTACACTGCAACATTCATGTTCCTGCTCCTGCTTCATTTTCCATTCCTTTCAGACCATCAAGAGGAACTGTGTATTCCTCTTCCTCCTTTCCTTTTCAGCACATGAGAGCCCTCCCATTCCCGCTCCACTCGCTGTAGGATGACAGGACTGTAAAAAGAGAGCAGCCATCCTTCATGTAGGTGGAATTCAAGTCATGTACGGACTCCTTAAATGAAAGTATCCACAGTGTGGGGATAATAGGAAAGTTTTACAACTTAAAGAAGTGGTCAGATGGGAAAGAGTATTTAAACAGGTAAAAGTCTCTAAGCCATGAGAGCCAGATGGTTTTGCTGATATGATTTCCTGCAGAAGTTAATCTTAAGTGATGAAGCAATTGATGGGGAGCTAGGAAGGCCAATTATTATTAAGTTGTCCCTCTGCAGCTGAAGTTTTCATAAATCAGATTCAACCTATCTGACAGCACAATCCCTGGCTTTAGAAACCATTAATCAGAAGCTGACAGTCACAATCACCATATTAAGACACATACTGTAGAACTAGAAAAAGAAACAGAAGTTATTGTAAAATTATGAAAGCCATTTTATGATCAGCTCTGGAGGTCAGAAAATACATGAGAAATCACAGGAGAACATGTGAAGATCAGAAGATAATATCATCAAGCCTTTTTCTAAGCTCTCTCACTTTGCAGAGGAAACAAAAATACTATTAACTTAGGGAAGGATTCAGGAGAAAAATTATAGGACCTGGTTCAAGCTCATAATATCTAGAGGTGAGACTTCATGCACTAGAAATTATGACAGCAAGACATAGTCACAGTACTTTTCAGAAAAGCTTTAACATGGGTTGCAAGAATTGTTAAAGGCTACTTAAGGAGAAGGTGGCACCTGCAACTACTTGTGTAGGAACTAGCTTGGAACCCATCTACAAGACAGGAACAAACTTTAAAAAATGTATTTTCACCCATGCAGTCCCAGGAATAATGACATTTGAAGACAGTGTTTGCAGATGGCTTTTCAGATTTGTAGTTTCCTTGAAAATTAATTTCGTACAATGAATTATTTAGCAGAGCTATTAATAACCACAGCAGATAACAAATGACTTGTGGTTTAATAAAGAAATGTGATAATATCATATTTTCTCAGAAATAAAGAACAATAATCTGGGCTGTTCAAGGACTCTTATTCATTACCCTATGCATCAGCTATGCATCTGAACAAATCATATTTCCATTTGTCAGACAGATGGAAAAAACCAAAAAATCCCCTTTTAACTGGTGAAAGTTAGGCAGTCTATGTAAAGAGTCAGCACCAGGATGTACCACATAACAAAACTGCCTTAAAACTACTCCCATCTCCCAGACTATGAAACAACAATCAACAGGAAAAATCAGATTGACTGCATGATCCTTCTGCAGCAGCCAGAACAGTCACCTGTGAGGAGGTTGTAGAACAATTATAGAAGAGTATGCCATTTGGCACAAAAAATGGTGCAGAAGTTAAATTTAGGCTAGATAGGCACCAGGCAAAGAATAGGTTGTGCTGTTAATGCTGTAGTATATGACATTCAACCTGTCTCTAATCCAGAGGACTCTCCTGTAGCCAATCTCTGTACTGCTCACTTTGTAGTGAGGGTTGTTGTGTTCTTTCCTGCTGACAAAAACCCCCGTATGTCACGTGCTTTTAATAGCTTCTTTATCTCTCACAAAGTGTGACTAATAATACCACATCTATGATGTCTTATTAGGAAATTCGTTTCCTTGTCTCTGCTTTACTCCCTTACAGCCCACCCACTTTTTTTAGCACCCCTCTTTCAACTCATAAAGCAGTTAAACACTTGAAATAACCTTCCACTATGTGACTTTGCTTCACTTTTAATAAAAGGCAGTTGGCTGGACAGGTGAATTAGATCCTTTCTTCCCAAATGAAAATGCAAACACATTTCAGCAAAGTGTTCAACAGCCCAAATGCCTTTTTAAAATAAGCAGTGACTACTCAAAGGAATGCCAGAGCACCAAGTCCACCACAAGAAGTCTCCCCTGGTTTCCCACAGGGGATATACCACTGAGAATGTCTCCCATTCCAGGCTGGCATTTTCTATTCAAAATCAAACTCTTCAGTGAAATGCTAACACTCAGCTGTGGAGTGCACTTCTTCATCAGCCATTGAGCAAATTATCTGCTGAGGGGTGCAGCTGCCTGTCCGCCTGTGAGAAAGCAGGCTTGCTTCCTCAGCCTGAGAAAAGGATCTATGACACATCCAAGTCTCTTTCAAGGCAGCTTTATTTCTCAGTACTCAAATATAAGCACAGCATTAAAGAGCACAGCTTCTCAGCCCATACTTGACCAATGCTTTTAGAAGCATCTTTCCTTCAATTCCTCCCCTCGAGTATGTACTTCAGCAGCCTATCTCTGTCCAATGCCTCACCCTTTCTAGCAGAGAGGGTTAACAGTAGGGCATTGGGTGATTCAAGGTCGGTGGCCTTTTTAAAAAAGGCATGGGGCCCTGCCAGGGAACAGTTCTAATGCAATTCAAACACTACATGTTTCTAGGCTCTCTTTTTTTCCTGGTTACAAACGGCCTGAATCTTAAAAAACCTCTCCTGATCTGTGGAGCTCACCCTGATTTTTAGGAGCCTGTCTGTATCCTGCTTTTACTGGTTTGGAACTGAACTCCCAATTCTGAAAGGAGAGATTCTCATGCAGAGCACCTACACCCTTGTTTGTACCCCATTACTTATTTGAGAATTGAACTCCCCACCAGATGTATCCCTGTATCTTCAAGTGCCTACACAGCTTAAAAAAGTTTGGACACCAAATGTCTGCAGATTTGCTTCACTATCTCTATATCACCCTCTTTTTGGCTGTATTTTTATGCTTTGCTCTGGAGAGATAGATTTTGATGTACTACTATTGTAGGACTGGGGAAAAGGGGCAAACAAAATACCAACAAAATACTGCAAGATTCAGAATGTAACTGCAGTGAGCAACTGTACAAATGCACTTGAAAACTCAGATCAGAATTTATTCTATTTAGAAAACAAAACCTGCAATCCTTTAGGCAGAAATGTTCTTCCACAGTAAGGAGGAAATACTTGGTTCCCAGTCTGTAAACTCACAGGTCCTGCATGTCAATGCAGTGCATCTGAACTGGTATGAGTGAGAGAAGAAAACTGAGGCTCTTTAGCCTCCTGTTAAATGCTATTTTTGAAGGGAAAATGTGCACAGCTGGCTTGCTTCCCCAGCCCAGAAAACCTCACCACTCCACCTAAATCTTTCACAGCACAGTTTTAGCTTCCAGTGTAAATCTCAGATAAACCACCGGACAAAACTATTTCCCAGTCCTTGAACTTAATCTCTGCAATTTTATTGCAGGATTCCTCTCTCCTTTTGTGATGGTTTTAAAGGGAACATTCAGCACTTCTCAGCTAAGTCCAAGGAATGCTGCACCTAAATGGGGAAACCTGATCTATATTAACCCTACAGCTGTATCATTATCTCCTATTCAAAACCAGGAATATTAAGTACAAAGGCAGGAAACAAGGTTCAAGAAGGGCTGTGGGCTCTCACATCCTCATCCATCTGCAGACAGTGTTCCCCAGTGACAGCAAGTCCTTCAGACCACTTACCTTTTCTCCTCTTCACTGCACTGACCCCAAGACCCTATCAGTGACTGGATGCATAGAAGTAGCTGTAGAAAAAGTATCTAAGGTTCTTCAGCAATTTCAGAGTCAGCTATCCCCCTCAAGGGACTCTCAATTTGAATGTGTGCTATAAGTAAGAGAAGTCAATTAATTCCACAGGACCAGATGTTTCTGTGCAGTCTACTAGTAACAGGCATATTGAGCTTGCTTGAAAATTGTTGTTCTGCATCACTACTGTGTTTTGCATCCTATGGATACATATAGCAATATATTTAAATTTACTCTGGATCTCAAATACATGCCAGAATGCAGCACACAAACAAGGAAAGTAAAGATCTTGGATTATGTATTCAATTTTTAGTCACAAACTTCCTTTCCAAATGCACACTCTGGTAACTTAGCTTGAAGTACCTTCAAATGCAGCCTCTAACAACAGCTTTGTAAGATTTGACTTCATCAGTTTGAAGCTTTCAGTAGAAAATGACAATTCAGAACAGATTCACAGAAATGTCGCCATTTCAGTGAGTTTCCTATGTGGCCCAATGAGATAAGTCCAATGGACTGCTGACCAGACAAATTTTCCAGGGTCATGTAGTCTACTCCAGTATACAGCATCTTAGTACTTCCAAGTTCTTGCTTCAAAACAGAACACAGGCAGACCTGGAAACTTCAGCCCTACCAGAAACTTAGCATGTGGGCTCTGAAAAGGACTGAATTCTCCTCCAAAGCCACCAGCACTTGAACTGTCCTTGCCATGGCCATTGCTGCCTGCCAATTTCTGCTCCCAAGGTGTGAAGCCCACTATTCAGCAGCACTTCTCATATTCCTCATTACGTCAGGTAACTCTGACTGGAAGCTAGGAGTTAAGAAGTAAGGAAGCTACAAAAATGACTGGAAATACACATTTTGAAGTTCTCAGACCTAAAATCACTTGGGAATTCTGGAGCAGAAGAGTGCTCTGGTTATTCTGAAAACCCTTTTCAGACCTCCTACTCTAAAAATCACTATTTTTACATGCTCCGAAGTGCAATAATCCTGCTATCCCTTCTCATCTCAGTGTCACAATGACAATCAGTAAGGGAATTCCAGCTTTCAAAGATGTTTGGGTGCAACTGGAAAACAGAAAGTAGGTGCTTTGAGCACGGCAAAAAAAATCTATGATAACATTCAGAAGCTTAGCTAGTCTTCATAGATAATCTTGTTTTTAACCAAGCAACCAAGTAAAATCCAACATGCTGTAACCTTGCTAATTTGAAGCTAATTTGGTGCTAATAATATGGAAACCCATAGCAAATCATTGCCTGAAGGTTAGCCACAAGTAAACACAACAGAAAAATAAAACCTCTGCATTCCATTCTTTCATTCATTCGTAAAGTGTAGTTCAGTTTAAATTCTAAACATGTTTATATTTTTGTAGTATACTTTAAAATAAGAAGGATTTTTTAATACCCTGAGACTTCATTAAACCTACACTCTGGTGATTAATGCATGCTGTGAAGTGAGGAGTAAGTGCTATTTGTGAAATGTATATCAGTGAAACACCAGCTAGTTAAACTCTTAGCATGTTTGGAAACTTTGTTAGCAATAACAATTTTACTATCTGGGTACTTAACCACTACCTTAGTGTCTTAAGAGCCTTATTTTAGCTTCTTAGAAACAGAGAAAACATTACAGCTGTCCGTGCCTGGAGGGAACACAAGCTGACAAACATACCACTGTTTTGAATTCAGACACTTGCCACAGCAGCCAGTCTTCGTTTAGAGTGTACAGGGCTTTGCAAGTTATTGCGTCAACAGGTCCTTTGTTTATCCTCTGATTGAGGGTTGTCACCAGCAAATAGAAAGGTTCACCAATTGTCTCCTAGGACAGCAAAAAAAATGCAAGAAACACTTATTTTTGTAATCATTAAATGAGCATGAATAAGTAGAAAAAATCAAGTGTAACAAATGGTGTTAGTTTCTTTTAAGTAACTCATTATCTTGCAATTAGAAAAGAAAATCCCTCCAAGCAGATTTATCTAGCTATTTGTTTAACCTCCATCTTTTGCTTTTCAGTGTGAAAGTCTCATGCAAATAGCAAGGGACATCTGGAGTGAGTGGCAAGATAGCTCACAGCCCCTTGCTGTGCACAAGCACACTACAGACAAGCTGCTCCTACTCCACCTGGCAGACACTTCCTAGTTCCATCAAAGAGTGGGTGGGGGGTGAGACATGCACATGTTCACATGCATACTTCAGCTACTTCTTCCATTTTCAGTCTTGTGAAAAAACAAGCTAAGAACTAGCTTCCTTTCGAATTGGTGTCTCTCCCTTTTTGTCTCTGAAAAATGTTTTGGGAGCAAGCTGGTGGGACTTACCCTGGTGTATCAGCAAAAGAAGAAATGAAACTGGGGCTTTGCTCTCCTGCCTAAACCCCAGGGCTCAGGAAAGCACCTGAGAAAGGAAGGATGTATCTCTATTTCCACATGACACCCTTCCTGCAGCCCAGCTAACTTACTAGCACAGCTCTGTAAAAATGTCTGGTGTATTGAGAATGTCTCTCTGACTCTCTCTTGGCACTCTCCTCAGTTCCAGGAAACCGCTGTGAGCTGCTGAGCCTCAAACAATTCTGCTGCTGTATTAATGCAAGCACTGATGAGAGTGATACCAACAGCATGATAGCACCACATTGATAAAAGAGACAGGAAGAATAACCAAGCACTGAAACCAAGAACAAAGTGCTATCAAGTTACTAAAATAAACATTAAAATGAAACTAAATGCTTATTTTGTTTTCATTTGAAGTAATTTACATCTTGAAATGTGCAATACTGCTTGGAGGTTGAAAAGTTTGGAAAGAAGTTAAGTTTTCCAAAGGAAGGTATTCCTTAAATCTCCATTTCTTGGTAGCTTTCCAACTTCATGGATGGGTATTTTAACTGCATTTTAACAAGCGTATCAGTCTTTTAATATGATCACAATACATCTCATGGGCTGAAATGTCTGGTATGAGAAAAGGATATGCTGGAATTATGAAATTACCCAAATCTTGGCCAAATACATGACACAATCATTGCTTGGAGGTGTGCTCTTTTCCTGCATTCCACTCATGACAGCCAGCTAAGTCACCTAAACTAGAAGAGCGCACACTCATAATGTTAAATGCTAGATTGAATACTTTAAACTGATCCCTCTACCAGGTCCTATGGAAAAAATCAATTAAAGAAATTCTCTGCATATCTTATGTAGTGAAAAGATGTACACGTACCCGGAGAAATCCAGAAAGGCAGACTGACATCCAGTTTGTCAGCAATTTTTCTACCACAGATTCGGTTCGTCTGAGCAGGAGCTTAGGCTGTACATTGCTCGATTGCTCCATCAAGTCCCTTGTCAATACTTCCAAAATATGGGTGAGATAAACTAGCTTAGTTTGTAATGCAATAGTCAAGAAGGATGCAAACAAGCACCTGTGGGGGAAAAAAAAGAATACTGTAATTCTGGAATTTCTATCCCAGTCATCTTTAATAAATGAAACACACTTTAGTGCAGTTCATTCATATCCTAAATTCTCCCTTCTCAGGCACACAAACTGTCCACTGTTCTCTACAAAAATATAAAAAATGCAAGTCCATCTGCTCTTGCGATTATTTTTTAAACACAGAATGTGTGTCTCTAAATTTAATTTTGCAGAACAACACCTGCTTCAGTGACAGAACTTTTCTAAACTGTAGAACTGTTGATCTAACTGCAGGAAGTGTTTACAGTTTTGAACTGAGCTTTCCTGCTCCTTTGCCTCTTTGTTTATATGTACAAACATTCCAATTTCTCTTTAATTACTTGTTTTAATGGCAATGTTTTTTCTTCCTCAGTGTGTGCAGATGGAGAAGGAAAAATGCTCCAGAGTACTGCAAGCTTGTTTTGCAAAAAGTAGAAAATACGTTTGTGTGCTACAACCCATATTGTTTTTTCCAGCTAACTCTTTTTTCTTGAATATGATTAAGCATAATCATACTATACCTGTCTTTCACAGAGAAATTTTTCTGCTTTTCAAGGGTGTGAATGAGAGTAACAAGAAAGTTCTTGTTACAAATTAAAGCATGCAACATGTTGAAGCTTTCATCCTTGCTCGTTTGGTCTCTGCTCTGGAATAGTTAAACAAAAATCAGCAAACTGTAGTTTGGATATGATGGATTCTTAATGCTCAGAAAAAACAGAAGGGAACATATGGGATAAGATCCTGGCCTCAATCAAACCAGTGGGAATTTTGCATTTATTTAAGGGCATTTATTTATTTATACCAAAAATGCATTTGTGTTTGTGTACAACACAGAACATACACGTGCAGAGCACACATTTTCTGCCTTATACACAAAGCAATGCCAATAGTAAAATTTGCCCATCATTTCTCATGATGAGATTCTGTTTCATTTAAGTAAGTCAAATACAAATTTGATAACAGCATCTTATACTTCAAATTATTTTTACATATAAATCCATGTAACCCTCCTCATGGAGAAAAGGAAACATACTGAAAATGCAAGCTGATGTGTTCTAGGACAACACTGAGAGAAGTGATATCATCATTCTTGAAAAAAAAAATTAATTAAGGCATATCACACTACTTCAGCTTACCTGTGGCATTTCTTCACTGAAGATGGATGCAAAGCCTCCTGACTAAAATAGAAGGGGATATTTATCATTCATAAGTACACCAAAAGTTTCTAACACGTGTACGTTTAATGCGCCAAGCGTGTTCCTGATACCACTTGAAATAAAACAATGGAAATGCTGACTTCTAGAGCAGATACAATATAAAAACTCTACACAGTAACTTCTGCAAAGGTGCTGCCAAAGCTCACTGGCAAATGAACTCTCAGAAAACGACCTGTGCTGTGTGTGTTACTCGATGCTGCTGAGCTGCACTAGCTCAGTCAACCAATGCTCCCCAGAAAGAGTTGCGTGTCACTGTCATCTGTAAATGTGCTGGTGTGCAAGGGGTGCTGCAGGCTGCATCCTTCCTGGGTGGCAGCAACAGCCTTTGGTATACAGGGCTGCTGTTAATGAAGTGACACTTGAGCTCATCTGCTTCCATTCATTTCAAGGCACTCTATGAATATTCACTAATGAACTCTCCAGGAGGTCCAGCCTGGCAGTCTCCACTGAGGCACAGGTGCCACCACACATCCAGTCCTAGCAAAAGCCCTCACACAAAAGGAAGCTCCCAGTTCTCAAACACCTTGTCAATGCCTCTTGAGCAACAGATCTACACTATTTACTGTCATCTGCTTTATCTGTCATGCTGGCAGCCCCTAGTTTCCTTACAGAATCACAGAATGGTTTGGGTTGTAAGACCTTAATGATCATCTAGTTCCAACTCCACTGCCATGGCTAGGGTTATCTTCTACTGGACCAGACTACTTAAATCCCTGTCCAGTCTAGCACTGAGCTGGATGGGGCACCTACAACTACTCTGGACAACCTGTTCGCCGGTCTCATCACCTTCACTATAAGAAATTTCTTCCTCATGTCCAATTTAAATTTATCTTCTTTCAATTTAAAACCATTAACCCTTGTCCTGTCACTACAGGCCCTGGTAAAAAGTCTGTCTCCATCTTTCTTATAAGCCCCATTTTAACTGAAAGGCTGCCTTCCTTTCGGAGGGCTGAACAATCATGGCTGGCTCAGACATTCTTCACAGAACAGGTGTCCCGACCTTCTGAGCATGTTCATCACCCTCCTCTGGACCTGCTCTAACAAGGCCATGTCCTTCCTGTGCTGGGGAACCTCAGAGCTGGATGCAGTGCTCCTGGTGAGGCCTCACAGGGGCAGAGAGGCAGAATCACCTTCCTCAGCCTGCTGGCCACGGTTCTTTTTGATGCAGCCCAGGGTATGATTGACTTTGGGCTGTGAGCACACACTAGCATCTCACATTTAATTTTTCATCTACATAACTGATTATTCATCCCTTCCTTTCCTCATTTCTCCTGTTGTATGCTACCCTACCAAACTCTTCTTCCTCCTCCTCCACTGGCTATTCCCATTTCTCCAGAACTTCTTCAGCAATCCTAATACCAACTACCAATAAAAGACACACACACGCACACACACACAAACACATACATACACATGCATAGTGAAAGAACCAGAACTGTGTTAAAGGTTAAAAATGTCTATGAACAAGGAACAAGCATTGGAGCATTAAACCAAACAATGTGTGAGCTTGAGGGAAAACAGAAATAATAAGATAAATTTAACAACCAAAGCAAAAATCAGGCTTAGCATCAAGAACATTTTAAGAATAGATACAATATCCATTTAACAGCTACAGGCACTAAAAGCTATTACACCAGATTAAATATAGAAAACTGAACCAGTGGGAAGCAAGATTCTCAAAACAAAGATGGGGTCCACCACTCTTAATTTTAGGTATCGGAGTCCCCCTTTAAGAAACTTGTCCCATCCTAAGACAAATGGGATGAATTGCTTTCCTGAGCTGTCCACCTCTACACTGACTACAGAAGATGCTCAGTGAGCAGCTTAAATTTCCATGCTTAAACAGCTTAGATTAGATGAGACAAAGCCCATCAATCACACTGGAGGGCACAAAGAGTGCAGTATGGACATCATTCAAACACATGTGGTTAGTGAAGGAAGTGGTGGTTTGTCACTTTGACCCTTCTGTCAACCCTTCTGATACACTCAGTTGCAATATATACCCTACCGGCTTTTCAGTTCATCTATAATATTTGTTCAGTGGAGCACTGCTTTTCTGCTACATTCACACAGCACAAGGCATGTTTGGACACTCCTGCAATGTCAACAATAAGCACTTAGCAGAAAAAATTGGTGTACAACCATGTTAAGTAACCTGCCTGACACTGTATGTTTGTAGAGAGCTAACAGTAGCAAGTGTACCTCTGTGAGATAAGTATTTCAAACTGAGACAAAATCCAACTGAAATAATTTCCAGGATGTGCAGTGGCATGAGACTCACCAAGGCAAAACAGGAGCCCTGACCATTTTTATTTTACAGAATGCAGCAGAGTGGCAAACTTTATGCCTTTTCACCCTAACTTTTTATTAGCATAGAGCACAGCATTTCCACTGAGTCAGCTTCTACAGAGTATTACTGTTTTGACAAGAGAAAGTATAGGAAAAGGTATATTCTTAAGAATAAAACTGTAATTTTAATGCTAATATGCCTGGCAACCAAACAAACAGAAAGGAAAGAGATGCAAGAAGTAAAGTTTCCTTTCCACTTTCTTCAAACCACCAAAGATCCTAATTCTGCACTATCACATTTAACTTTATCACAGTGAGCTTTTACTAGGCTCACAAACAGCAATAAAGTGAAGCAGCATGCAGACAAGAGTGCAAGACTCGGCTGCAGCAGTGATGAGAACTACACAAAGCCTGGTAGGTAATTCACATCCATATCAGTTATGCCCTGAACTAAGCAAGTTTCTACTTACTGGGGTCTGTCATACAGGAAAATATCACCAGCTGAGATCACAGCTTCTGCCAACTGGACAAACACTCGTAAGCACTGCTTAACATCATGATATAATATTGAAAGCTGTGGCAAAGGCACTTACCAGCATCACAATGTGCCACACACACACAAAAAAAATAGTAAGAGAAGTAAAACATTCAAGAGAACACCTCTTTGGTCATCTGATGCAGTGGCACAAATGGCTTCAATGAACACTGAAAATCTCTGCCTCTAAACTTTTAAGTTTAAGTAAGGAAAACATTTAAGTACTTATGTAATTTCTTAGCATTTGAGCTGCACCCCTTTGAATCAACATTTTACCATTTCTGTCAGCACCTTGGTGTAGAAAGTCAGCACCATCTTAGAGCCATTTCTTCATCCCAGAAGTCTAATTAGGAAGTGTCATGATGTTAGCTAGCATGTTAGCTAGCCTGACTGTTACTTTAATTAGCTATAGCTTTGGAAGTGAAAGCATGGAAACAAAAAAAAGCAATGGATAAATTATAGCTTAGTTAAGATGGCCTGAAAGGCAAGCAGCTCAGTGAGGCTGAACAAAAAGAAATGGATACACACACAACCCTTGAAAATTCAAGAAAGTTGCTTTATCTACAGAATAAAGGCTTGGCTAAATATAGAGATATACAGCTTTAAGTGTTCTTTGGTAATTCTTGATTTATTAAAAGTTTCTTGTGAGAACAAAGTGCAATTACTGTGGAGTATTTTTTTTAGTTACTTGATCCTGACATTCCTCAATTTTTTTTACTATTAGTCAGAGCTGACAACTGAAAGACTTGTAAATATTTACCTCTGGAAAGAAAGTTCTAAGAGCGAAGTGTTTGTAATCAAGGAAAGGAACCGTTCCAAAACTATCCACCACATCTAATTCATCCATCTGCAGTTCAGCAAATCCTGAAAAAGCACCCCCATCCCCACCCAGAGAGTTAGTTTAGTTGACACAAAATCAGCTTCACAATTATAATTTGGCCCCAGTAGATATTCCTTAAAAAACAGTTTTCAGGGAAGAGGGGTTGTTTTTAAGCTGTAGCTCTTATGAGCTGGAAAGTAGCAATCTACTTTTTTGTTGAAAGAAATAGTACATGCAATCCTATTAGCTCAGTGCTATCTGCTACTGTAGTGCATACAATATTAAACAGGAACTCTGATAGAACATAAAAATATTCAAAGAGCTACAAAATGAAAATGTTTATATAATGTGAGCTTCTTGACAGTTTCAGTTCAGAAAATATGCTGTGGACCTACCCTCACGTATTTCCTTACGAATCTCATATTCCAGCAGCTCAAGTTGTTGACTCTGTTTACGAGTTAACTCTTTGGATTTGTATCTAGTAACTATGAATGCCGCTAAAAAGGAAGAAAAAGAGATTCTGAGTACAGAAATCACAGAACAGAAAACTCCTGTACAAGACATACTTTATTATCAAGAAACAAAAAGATTAACGTACATTTAGTACTATTAGTGTTTTACAATTGTCCCTGTGCTAGTACCCATGAGTCCTGGTTATCTGGTTTAGTGAAAATCATTCCTTTTATCAAGGTCTTGAATTGCCAATCCAACTTCATTTGAATGTGCAGCATACCCTGCTATATACACCTTGCACAGTGAGACACAGACTCTAACAACCACTTCTACTAATAGCAACCTACTTAAGGTAGCACTGATTAAAGAGAAAAAAACAGTTGTTTCAAACAGAAAATCCACTTACAAATTGTTAACTTTTCTAAAGCTTATTTAGAGGGAATAAAGGCATAACATATGGTTCCTTTTTAAAATGAACTTAAAAAAAAAAGGAACCAAGCAAATGAACAAACCCCTATACTTATTAAAATAAATAGAAATTTATCAAATATATAACCAGGTAAAAATGCTCAGAAAAAGAAAGTAGCATTAAGAAGATAAGTGGATAACTATTTACCTCCTTCAGTTTAGTAATGACCCACAAATCATGAATGATCCAAATGAGACTGAGCAGAAATACTACAAACACTGCCTGAGGATAAGCAGTTTGTTAGAGAACATCTGCCCCAGAGGAAGAAGGGTAGCTGAGCTCTGACAGCTGGAAGGGACCAAGTCGTGACACAAGGATGTCAGTTCTGTGGCTTGCTTCATGAAGTGAAAGTGAGTAATCCCAACAGAACAGACAGAAATACTGTCCTGTAACATGCTTGTGACGTGCTGCAGTCTGACAATTTGGACTTCACCACCAGAACAGAGTTAACTTTGTCCATTCTTATTGGGAACAGGGTAAAATCACCAGACTGTTTGAGACAGTTCCAGACATGTGAGTATGTATAGTGTTTGTGTCATGATCATATCCTTCAGCAAATCAAAAGCTGACAATACATTATTGTACTTACCTATAATGACACCCACGACAATAGGTAGCAAAATAAGAACATATAAATATATGTGTGATGATGTTGGTTTGACTTCATGCTCAAAATTTCCCAATTTGACCTGAAGAAAAGCAATGGCTGTGTTAACAGAGGACAGGCATTATATCCGTACTTAAAATGACATTTAGCATATTTTAAAAAAAGTATTTAAGACACATAAGGACAATGGTAGATTGTTGGGAAGACAGTAGAGGTTCAACAAAATGTGTATGAGCCAACATTAACTTGACTTTTACTGTATTTGACGTTTAAGCAGGGTAACAGAGCAATGACAAAAAAGATTGGAGGTCTTTATGTACCACCAAAATTTGTCATGCTCTTGCTGCAAACTAGAGCCCTCAAATGAAAGGCAAGATCTAGCTTCCAGCTGGCCAAGTGGCTCATGCACCCAGAGTTGCTGCTAAACATTTTGGCATTTTGAAACAAGGAAGGCACATGTTTACACTCACAGTGTTACTCTGCTGAGCAGAAAAGGAGGATAAGACTCACAATAAGAACGAGAGAAGTAGAATTTTTTATAGACACCTGGCCTACAGCCTTCTTCTCCATTTAGGAAGTTTAAGCCTCTTTATGTAGGATGTTGCTCCTGAAGGTTGTTAAGAAAAAATGCAACATACGATACATGTACAACATGTACATGCACATGTTACAATACATACAAAACATCCCCCAACAGCAGGCTGGTCAAAGGCAGGACAGGCATTCATTCTTAGGGATATATGAAAGTGCTGAAGTCTGCCAAATGCCAAACTGAGGCATTCACCACTGATAATTATGGCAGAAGAAATTTCACAAAGGAGGATCTGAAAGAGGACTGCAAAAGCACATAAATAAAGGGTAGCTAAAACTATATACAGGCTAGACATAAAAATATGTTTTGACACATAAAAAGAATACCACAAGGTGCCAGGGATAGAAATGAGCTTGAGATAATTGAAAAGGAGGGTTGAGTTGAAATTATTTTGGGTTACAGCAGGGAAGGCAGAGATCTGGTGATTGCAATCAGTGGCTTGTCACAGGAGGTGAGCAGCCAGGGCAGCTGCAGACTGCCAAATGGATACTCACATCACAGCTATACAGACACAAGCAAGCAAAAAAACCCCACAGGGCTGGAAGGACACAGCCTTTGTATTTCTGGGGCTACAAAGAACAGAAGACAAAGCAGATCTATTTCCTTCATCAAATGCTACTTTTTCCTCTGACGTTTCTATGTTTTCACAGCTCCTATGCAAAGTTCTTTTGGTCTGCACCTTCCTAGGATCTCATTAGCCTTTTCCAAGGCTAAAATGCATTAGTGGCTAAGTACATTACCCATCCTGTGACTAATACATCTATTTTTCTAGACCTGTCATGTCCTATTGAATACTTCCTAAAGCAGAAATTTGAATACTTCCTAAAGCAGAAAACTCATCCTTGTTTATTGAAAACTGAGACAAAGCATTCACTTAATTTTCTGCTCATATTTCAATTACCTTTATTCTTCACCATAACCTTCCTCTCTAGTGGCCCCATTTCTTTCCTTATCTTTTATTTTGCTTATGAATCACAGACCTGAATTAATCCAACTCCTATTCCTAAATTAATTTCATTTTTCTGCATGACATTATAAAATCTTCTCTGGACTGGTAATGCCTCTGAGCTTTATGTCATCAGCAAGTGTTGTTAGCGCATGCCTTATTTTTGTGTTCAAGTCAGTGGTGATATTAAAGAATATCTGTATGAACATCAGCATTGCCCAGAGTCAGCTCCCCACACAGAGCATCTGGTTTTTCTAACCCCTGGCATCCTCATAATCACCATGTTAAATAGTTTACTGAATGACTTCCAGGTACATGTGCTCTATCTCTTTTTTGTGGGTGAGGAAATCACTCATCTTAGGAAATAAAGATATCTAGCATGATCTGCTTTCATTAAAAAGAATTTCAATTATCCCATTTTTCACTTACCTCCAGGTCTTTCATGAGTAATTCAAAATACATTATAAAGTTTTATATAGAGCTAGGATTAAATCACCAAGCCTCCATTTGCCTAGGGTTTGGAGTTTTTTCCAATTTAAAATACTGGGTTTTTATTTGCTGCTCTCCAGTCATACATTACATCTCCTGACTGCAGCTTTATTTAAAATCTTTCCTCCTAAGCCTACAGTGTCATGTGTCAGTTCCCTCTCAGTGCTACGACTGGAATCATCCTGTTCCTGCTGTCTTGAGCCCTTTGATCTATCTGAATCTTGTTCCTGTCACAAGAATGGCACTTTCTACTCTGACACCTTCATGCAGACTGATCATTCTGTCTTTGAACCAACACTCAATATCTTCTCTCTTCTGGAAAACTAAGGCAAGAGGTACATTTATTCTTGAGTCAAACTTATCTTTTATACCCATCTTATCCTTTTTACAGTGGCCCTACTTCTTTTTTGATGATCTATTCATAAGGTTTAAAATATATGTGAGGATTTGCTACTTCTATAGTTTTCTTACGTTAGAAAAAAATTTTAAGGTACTAGAAGTGCAATGTTCCATGATAACTATTAATTTAATTCGCTTTAGTAAACCTATTGCTTGGTGGCCTTTCTAGGACAGTCACTTCTATGAAGTTTGCAGGATGAGCATTTGATAGAGCAGGGCAACACTGATTTTTAAATGCAACATCAAGCTCAGAAAGGCTTTTCCATGCCATAACTGGCTCGGATGGCAGGATCCACAGATGGGTGGATCAGTTAAAAATGATAAAAACCCAAGAATAGCTTTTTAAATCTTTACTATGAGCCATATGCCTTGAAGTCAATAGAGTTATTTCAGTTTTATACCACCACACACTGCAATAAGAGTCTGGCATAACTCTTCTCCTTCATAAATGGTAATCATAGCATTTTAAAAAAATTGTATCTTCATCTTATTCACAGAGCAAATATCTTAAGCTGCAATTCAGCTTTGACATCCATGCTAATGTCCTTATATTTGGGCCTGGCTTTGTGCCACATGCTCAAAGCATTTTAGCTTTCGCAGTGCACATTGAATTTCACCGCCTTTTTCATCCAGAAATGCCTTCTGTCTCAGTGGTGATCCCTGAGACAGATCTTTACCTCCTTTAGTAGGAAAAAGTGACTGGGAGAACACAATCCTTTTCCTCATGGGCACACTGGAGAATTAGACTGCCTACTAGATCTAAGATGAGGGGCTCTCCTGGAGACACTGATGCTGTTCCAGTGACATCTGTTCTGCAGATAAGAGGTGTGACAAGCTATTGGTCTGGAGCTCAGCAGCGAGTTCAGCTCAGACTGCAAAGCTTACCTATGACATCACCCCAGTAACCAAACAAAAAATGAACTCAGTTCTGTCAGTGGTACCTAAGCTAGGCAAGCACGCTTTGATACGAGGAAGAAAACCGCACAAGTACCATGAGAGCATTAATGATACATTTTACAACACTTGTATACACATTCAAACCTGCAGAATTGCAACAGAAGAGATTTCTACTTACAAAAACTTTCACTGTGGAAAAGTCAATCTTGTCGGTTCCTTCCCTTTTGAATTTGCACAGTATGGTGCTACGGTCTGGCTTTTTGGTAATATTTTGGACACTGAACCATATCCTTTTGGTCTGTGCACCAGTCATATATGACAGATAAACCTCTACCTCAGTTTTAGAAATATTCAAGTTATCATTTTCTTTCTAGAGTGAAAAAATTGAAGACAATGATCAGTCACTAAATACAGTAAGAAAAAAAATATCTCCAAGCACTATTTTAAATTAGACACCGTAGTTTATTATTTCAAAACTTACATATATTTTTAATTCCAGATCAGGATCCAGTTCAGTGTGCAGCTGGTAGTTAATGAACACTGGGTCTGGGTGGTAGTGTAATTTGACACATGGTATAAAGGTAGTATCCACTTTTAACATCATATCAACAACTTTACCCTCTGTTGCATGGCTCAGGCTTGGTGTTAAATAATGGTACTCCAACGCATTTCCAGGACATCTAGAGACCTAGAAATGCAACAGCAAAGCTCTAACAGTCATTAAATACTCAACAGTGGGTTCAATTACAAACAGAGGGCCTCAAATTCACATTAATGTATTCCTGACTTCACACAGATACTTACTAAACCTCTTCTCTGAGATCAGGGCTGCATGCAGAGCACCTGGAAAAAATTCTGCATTGAGCCCATGTATATCTTTATGTGCATTTGTCACACACTCTGCGCACTGCTTTAAGGCTGATTGCTCACCGCTAAGGTAACTACTTCCTGCAATGAGACAGGAATTATGACAATGAATTTTCCTTTTTTCCCCTCAATGCAGGTGACAAGAGAAGAGTAAGACAAGCTCTCCACCACTCCCAGGCATTTGCTCCTTCTAACTTAACTCCTGAGGTAGGGGCTTGCTAGAGTCATTGTAGCATTGGGTCATTGCTTACTCCACGGGGTAATACTGCTGTGTTCTGGTCTCTGTGCTACAATGGTTAACAAAGTACTTGGTTCCTCACAACCTTGGAGAAAGGGTTTCATCCCAACATCAGCTCCAGCCTGCTGCTCCTCACTAAGGCAGCAGCACCATTTGGGCTTTCAGCACATCCTCCAACACACCCGTATATGGAGCCTAAGGAGACTCAAAAAGGACAGATCTGGAGCAAGTCCCCAAACCATTTAAAAAAAAAAAAAAAAAGCTCAGGGAATTATGCAGGAGAGCAGCTTATGTGTATTTGTGATTCTGTACTAAGAATGTGTGTAACTGTAATCCTGTAAATGGTCATATTTATTTCAGCAGGGTGACTGACACGTCCCTGCAAGTGGCTGGAAATTACTGAGGTCTCCTCAAACCTTAGGAACAAAACCTAATGCATCAAGACACCTCTATTTGGTATAATAAGGAGATTCAGACTTACTGTGAGGTTTGATCTCTGGTCATCTGAAATAATCACACTGTCCACCACATTAAAATTTCTACCAGTTGTAGTAATTTTGCGACCACCACTGCAAAAACCAAAGCAAAACAAAACAAAAACGAACATGAGGAGAAAGGGAGGTTAATATTATCTGTTTTCCCGCAGACATGTATTGCATTAAGATTTCAGTTGAGAATAAACTACACAAGTGTATTTTGCTTTGGTAGCAGACAACACAATGAAGTCAAACTGCAGAATAAGATAATTTGAGCAATACACTGTACTTCCACTCTTTCCTCCTAATGTAATGGTAAATAATTTTGCCACCCCAAAACCACATGACTTGACTGCATACACATGTATACTTGTTTTCAGGGATTTTCCACCTTTTTTTTTCTATTTCTGCAGCCAAAGAACAAGACCATGAGTTAATATTCTGTCTCAAAGAAAGAGCATCATGGTGTTCCATTGCCCCAGTGCAGCCCTGCCTGTGTTTAATTCTTGCCTTCTTCCGGACAAACCCATCGTGCCAGGCACCTCACGGGAAAGACTCTCAGCGGTGTTGAGACCATCTGTCTCAGCACACAATGGTGTTTGTGTCTGAGGGCTCTGGCTCACAATCTCACAGAGCTGAAGTGGCTTAAGGTATTATTAATTTCCAGCTGCCTGAGCTGCCTCTCACCTGGAGATGAGGGCATGCATCCTGGCTGCTCAGCTGCTGCAGCTGCCAGCCCAACCCACTACCTCAAATCCTCACTTGACAAGATATCAGATTGAGAACGTGAGAACAGGTGAAAACTGGGAAAGCAGAGGGACAGGTGGAAAGCTGTGCCAGAGTATCTTTAAAACCACGCTGCAAGTCTTTCATCAGATCTGTGAGTCTCCTGCAGAACATAGCAAAGGCTTGAAAAGGGCTCTTTTGGCTGTAGGGAATCATATTGTAAAGCGAGTCTGTACATCAGTGCAATGATGATTATTTTCACTTCACTTCCAATCCACTGTTACTACATGTTTCACAGATGAAGGCTATATTAGCACCAAGAAATCAAAGTTAATCGGAGTTAGAATTTTTGCATGCTATCCATATTTTGGGTTTAGGTTTAGTAGGAATAGACTACTTTTGGCTTGTATAAAGGAGACCTGAGGTGGGCAGAAGCCTACAGAATTCATCCTGCAGCTACTATGACCCTATCTGTTAAATCACTTCACAGGCTTGAATTCATCCAACACAACAGGTTACAGCAGTCTTCCAAGCTTGCTTCAGCTGCAGTCTGGCCAAGGAAGAAGGCTCATATTGGCTCAGTGCAACTACACTGGAATAAATACAAAACGTACAGAAAGACAAACTTACCTGATCCAGGAGGTATTTGGTGTAATTCTAGAACATGATGGCAGAGAAACATAATGCAGGGTCATTGGTGGTGAACATTTTTTCCCATTAGCCTGGATACATATCCTTTTGGCCTCTTTACGTGTTGGTGGGAGAGCAAATGTCATTTGTGTATCATTTAGCACATTTCTAACTTTAATGCTGGAGAAGAAAGAAAACAAACACTGAAACACAGATGCCACTCCTTGGTGTTACTACACGAAGCCTATAGCCTACAGCAAGCGATAATAAGGAGAAAAGAGAACTGAATCTCTGTCTGAGATGCCAGATGGAGGTGGAAAGAGAGAGCAGGGAGTTGAAGAGACAAAGTAGGGCATCTTTTGAATGAAACTGCTATGTGACACAATAATCACAGAAAACAGCATAGATAATCAGCCCTGGGATGAGGCTTTGTAATGCAATGTGTGATTTTGCTGGCTACTGTGTACTTATCCATGCTACCACCATGGTCCATGAGCTAGTGAAGAATGAGAATCTTCATCTTCCTTTTCTTTCTTCTTTTTCTTTCTCTTTCTCTCTTTCCTCATGTTTTTTCACTCCTTTCTCTTTCTCTCTATTTCCTGTCTTACCCTCCTTCTTTTTATTTCTGGTCCCCTAAAAATTCATGGTTGAAGCAAAAATTGAACACTACCTTTTCAAGTGCTAGCTATGTAAAATGGGCTTCGTAATCACAGGCAGCCATTGCAGCTGCACCTGAAAATAACTGATTCAGAATAAGGCTGCCTAATTATCTAGGGGCTTACACTGTGTGATCATCAACAGAGAAAAATAGAAGCTGTTGTATGAGAGATTTCCTTCCCTGGCATGGTGTCTGTGCCTTACAAGCAGAATCCTAGAATATATGAGGAATATTTTGAAGCAGCAGAGATTCAAACAAAAGCTGAGGCTTTTCTGTGACCTAACTTCTTGATGCCTGCTAGAAGGCACGAAGACCCCAGATACAAAACTGTCCTACTGCTACTGAGAGAACTGACAAGCCATCCATCTCTTGTGTTGTACTCAAACACCAAATTGACTTCCATCCTTTGGTAATTTAAATTGGGAGTATAACTAAAGGAGTGCAGACCATCCCCTGCTCTGCTGAGGAGAGGTATATGACAACTGTTCACACAACCATATTGCTAGAGCAAAATGGATATAATTTTCACCATGCAAAGTAAATAGTGTTACTTTTTGGTTTAACTCACACATCTGGTTTACAGCCAGTAATTCCAGTCAGTATCAGTTTTATGCCTGACGCACGTGTAAAGTTTTCTCCTTTGACTGTTATTTCACTTTTGCCTAATGTAGAAATCCACAAAGGTTCAATGGATTGAATGCTGATATGCTATTAGGAAAGAAAGCAAAACAAGATCTGGTTATGAAAAGGCTGGACAGATAAGCAACAGCTGTAAAAACAACCACCACTCAGAAATGCGGATTTTATGGCACTGGGATACATTTTTATTAACAATTTCAAATCCTGTTAAACTTAATCCTGGCAAGTACTGTCAGCTACAACTTCATTACAAGCCAACTATTTTTACCTACGTATTTTATATTTCAGTTTATCTCATAACAAAGTTGCCCAAAGGAATCACAGTCTGACATGCTGGAAGGTAGGTAGCATAAAAACTCAGCTTGAAATGATACATTTCATGTGACCCCTGAAGAACTGAAAAACAAGGCAAGACAAAACCCACGGTTCTGTCACTATGAGAGATCAGATCAACAAACGAAGGCATCTTTTGTGACCTGAAGAGGGGAAGCAGGGTCAAATCCTTGAATGAAAATTTGAGAAAGCACCCCAGAATTAGCTTTACTAGAAAGTCTTTTCAAAGTCATACATAGAACTAAAGGTACAAAACAGCTGCAGGGGAGTCTTTGGGTATCTCATTTTTACGTTAAGAAGCTCTCCAGCATTTAAAAATAACCCTAGTTTGTTCTGATGTTGTCACAGTCTTGCAGAAAAACTGTGCTTTTCTTTGTCTATATTTACTTATCCTAACTGACTAACACTACTGAGCAAGAAGAGATTTTTTTTTCCCCTACTGTATTCACTTGATACTTTTGACGACATCTCATGTATAATCGGTTTTGCTGCTTCCCCAGTTTTACAATCACACAGACTGTTTCCTCTCTGTCTGTCTTTCAGACAACAAATTGAAACATTCAAAAAACCAGGAAAATATGTATGTGAAACCACAAACTGTTTGTAATCTTCTCAGGCAAACCATTTTTAGCTTAACTTTAGCCTGCCTGTACTACTAGTTTAAAATCAGTGTGTAGAGCGCTGTGATTATCCTGATTTTTGCTGTGCACCTGTGGACACATTCACTGGGCAGTTCAGTCTTCCTGATCCTGTTAAGGGTGCTGGTGCAGAGCCTCTTGGAAAGTCCATCCCACAGGTTTTTCTCACCATTAATCATTTCATGTACCCAAAACAGCCCTAATAAGGATTTTGGGCTGGCAGCCTGAGGGGACCATCAGGGTCACAACACTTTGACCACTTCAAAAAGGTCCCAGCACATTGTCCCCACATGCTACCATGGTTCACTGAATGCTGGAGCACTCCAGAGCAAATGAAGGATCTGTCACCACTGATTGAAAGCTGTAACTTGTGCCTTAGGAAAAGGCCAGGGAGTGCAAAGGCTGGGGCCAGAGGGCCGGCAAAAGGGCCTCCAAGATGACCTCTCGTATGGATAATAGAGGAAGGCAAAGGAAATCCCTCACAAACAGCCTGAGGGGGAAAATTCACTCCCACGATGATCTGGAAATCAGTTTAATCCTTGAGACAGGATAACTGAAGCAGAAGTCTAAGAGATCAAAGCCAGCAAATCGCTATTGCTCTTCTTTACCCACATCCTTGTCCTTCTGCTTGTGCTCATCCTCCAGTGCACCAAGGACAGTCCCGACACAAATCCACAAATCCAGAAGCAAAATACCACGGAAAGGAGGAAAACACTGCTTGGTGTTCTCACTGGGAGAGGGGGGCCAGGGAGCCCTGAAGCACCAGAATACCACAGTACCACATAAACACAGGGGGATCCCCCAGACTGCATCAGGGCTGTGAACCCCGGTACGGGAATGCTCAGGGGTGCATTGTGCTGCGGTGCTTCAGGGCTCCCACTGGTCCCTTTGCCAGGCACCACACACCAGAGGGTGCTTCAGGTTACCTGCCTTGCTTCTTTTCTTACACCATGGAGAAATCACGGAAAGAATCGTTCACTCGGAAAGTTTCAGTTCCCTCTGAAATCACGCCTTCCCTGAGGCTACACAGCACAGACTCCCTCAGGGCATGCTGCCTTGGCCTCATGGAGTCAGTGCAGTCACAGCACTGAGGTAAAACGACCTCAGCTACTCAAGAGTCCGATTCCCACCCAACTCGACCACCGTAATCTGCAATGCTTGCCTCGGCAGCAAAAGAAACCAACAATTTCCTCGCTGAAAGCAGGAAGGACCCTACATCCTCACTGGGGTTGGCAGTGCTCATTTCCCCAGCGCCAGACAGCCACTGACCTTCCAGTTGCTACATGGCAGGGGGAGAAATGCCCAGTGGCAAGAGGGGCCACAGCAGAGAGGCAGAAGAATATTTATAAAAATCACTAGTTGTGAGGCATGTGATGGAAGTGTAAATATGCAAAGAGACATACAGAAAGCGTGCACCAGGTCCTCAGGTAATGTAAATCAGCACAGTCCTGTCAGCTTCAATAGAGTTCCATATTTCTGAGCTGCAGCCTCCTCCCCCCTCCCCTGGACAGCCTAACACTTCCCTAGGGCTACGTGAACTGTGGCAGCCACATCCTCAGAGGTGTGCTGAGCATGGCTGCAGGTCTCAGAGAGGTACCTGGCAGCAACCCAGGTTAAGCAGTGCCTGCCACCCTGGGGAGTCCCTCTCTGGCACAGCCCCTCCTGCATTGCTAACACAGGGCCCCCAAGAACTGGCCCAGATTGGGGAACTGGCCCAGACAAAAAATAACCTGCTGAAAGATAATGGTGATTTCCAGCCAAATCAGTTCCCTGGCCAAGTGTACTCAATCCAACCACTCCAGCTGCTGCTCTGGCAGGGGAGGGGGAAGGTGCATGCATAGAAACCAGCAGCTGGAGTCAGGAGGAGGGCTGGGCCTGGCACTGAGAAAAAGTATATTAATCTAAATGCTCAGCTGGGTTTGTGGGAAAACACAAATCCTCTTTTTCCACTCTCCAGTATGTTCTCCTTAAAGCACAAGCAGTCAAAGGAGAGCAGGATTTCAAATGCAATTTCAAGCTCTCTGAATGGATCAATCACTTTTAAATAAACATCTGCCTTTGCACTGCCTCTGGTGCTTTCACTGCCTTGTCCATCACTGTCTTTGCAAGATAAGGCATGTGGAAGAAAGCCATCTCCCAGGCAATTCCAACTATTTACCAATGTCAAATTAATGCACTTGGAAGCAGAGCAAAGAAGAATTTCCCCTGTTCTTTCACCAGACATAATGCTTTAAATGCAGATCAAATCCAGAATATTAATGCTCAGAAGCACATGCATTACAATCCCACGGGTCTCTGTGAAAAATAAGATGTATTTTGTGATTTTGTTTAAGAAACATCAGCTGAGTAGCTGAATTTAAGAGGTCCCTGTCTTGAGAGGTAAAAGTTTGGGTAGTTCCAATGAAACACTTAGAGATAAGAACATAGTCACTATTTATAACAATGATGCATCACTCACAGAAAAGCAGAAACCAAAAAGTGTAGGCAGCAAATCTCTACGTACTTACTCATCAGTCAATTCTCTCTCCACTACTCATTTCTTTCCTAGCACCTGAATGTCATAAGCAACCACCGATAAAAAGATCACTCAGTTTTATGAAAAAATAAAAACGTTTTGGTTCCATAAAGAATGAAGGGATAACCTCGTGGTTAAAAGGCTGACCTACGATCAGAAGGTTAAAGGGCTGGCCTATGACACAAATCATTTAGACCGTGTGCACACATACAGGCTATATGAATTCTGTAGAGAATTCAGTAACCAGATTCAGCAGGTACTTTGGCAGCACTAGTGACACTTCTTCCTTCCCAGTGATCCAGCTTGTGTGGATCCATCTCCAGTTTTGTCTACAGCCTGGAAATAAGGAAAATTTTTCTGAAAGTGTGAACTAGAGATTTACTAACACCCATGAATTTTAGTTTCTGGACTCATCCTCTAGCCACTTCTCTGTTATGCAGAAACTGGGTGGCACATCCTCCCCTTCCTTCTGCTCCCCTGGCAGCTATGTTTCAGGAGAAGCTGTGATCTGGCTGCATAAAATGAGGAAGAGGTTTGAGACTCTGAAGCCTAGTTTCCCAGAGTTGTCTGTGACAGCAGAACTCAAACATGTTTTTAAGTCTAGATAAGACACTAAGCCCAAAATGTTCTCCTTTTTTTCTGTTGTTGTTGGTCAGCTCACATGTTCCAGCCCTCAGCGTGCTGGCTCCTGTGGAGTGACTAAATACAGCATACAGGGACTTTGGCATTTAAAGCAATGTTGTAAACACTGCATCTAAAGGTAGGCACATGACAATTTCAGTGTTCACTGTCTCGATGCCTGCATCTGAAACACAAGTTTTTGCTGGTACCTTTTAACACCAATGGAGCACTAAGAAAAAATAGTATCAATCCAAATTCTGCATTACCTTCCTTTGTAAACAACTGCCTCCTCCATCCATATCTCTATTTTTTTCTGCAAAGTCCCCTCATTTGAAATAAATTTCTCCCCCAACCCAGAGAGCCTTAATAACGCTGATCTTAAAATGCTAACTAACCTCTGTTTTCTGCACAGTGGTGATCCCCTTGGAAGCAGTTGCATCGCAATCATCCTGGAAAAAAATAAGCATTTCTCCATGTCAGGATAAAAAAGAGATGGATTGCTGCTCAGATGTACAAAATACAAGGAAAAGGCATCACAGGGGATTCACCTGGCAGGTAGTGACTGGAGAGACACGTATCCATTCACAGCTGGCACACTCACCCTTGTGTATACACCGTGAGCAGCTGGTAACACAGAAACAGAGTTTTTGTAAGACACAGGAACTCAATCTAGACACAGTCATAAATGTCAAATTTCAAGTGACAGAAAAAAGCATAAACCCAATGGAACAACCAAGCAAACATGCAACGGAATGGGTAAAAGTTTGTTTACACTCCAAGACTATTGTTTTTGCTGTACTTATTCTGAGAAGAAATGCAGTATGAAATACAATCTGTATGGAGATGCTGAGAGTCATTAATTTTAAAAAAGCAGGAAGCAGAAGAAACGTTTTCGGTCACATTTTACTGTGATTTCCTCCAGAACATGAGTGGCCAGGTAGTACTTTTTAACCATAAAAGGGCAGAAAACAGTCACTGATTTTTTTCCAGCTTGTCTGAACCTCTGTTCCATGTGTGTAGTGCTAGAAAGTATTGCCAGTTTGCTATTGCCTTCATCTACCAAAAAATCTGCCTGTTGGGAGATTAGTTTGTCCCTATCTTGCTTTGCAATGCTTCTATCAATATGGAAGAGAGCCAAGAGCAGCAGAGTCCCTCTCCAAACATGCTGAGAAATGCTCTGATTTAGAGAAAGACAGCTCCTTCCCCATGTTCCTCCAGGGACAGAGAGGTGATGTGCCACTTCCCAAAAAGCAAGAGTTTTATTTCATCCCAGGTGCTTATGAATTAGCCTTTTTGCATAGAGGAGGAGTATTCTGGATGGGAACATTGTAGTCACCTACAGCATATATTAGCCAGATCTTTCTAAATATTAACAACCACCTATCACAAAGTGTTAGGACATGTACTGGGCATGAATGCCTCCTCTGCCAGCTCTCAACAAAGAGTCTGAAAAATAATGTGTAAAGAAGAACAGGTATTCATTATTCCTATTAGCAGATTAGATGTTACTTTCTGGTTTAATTCTATTCATGTTACCTATGGACCATATTTAAATTGCATCTGGGTCTAATTTAGCTTCACAAAGTGAATTTAAAGAATCTCTTGACTCCTCTAATCTAGGTCTTAAACAGAGTACCAGGGGCCCACCTTTTACCCAAGGACAAAAAGAATTTTAATGTCATTGTGACATTCCTTTATTATCTCTTCAGGCACTTGTCATAAATTCAGTCATTGTAATGACTCTCCTACAGTTAGTTTCCACAGTCCCATTAAATAAGAGAGTCATCAGAAGAAGTAGCTTTTTAAGGAGAAAAAAAAAAAAAGAGGAGGAGGAAGTGGGCCAAGAAAACAGATCTGACTGTCTTTAGTCACATGTAGTTCTGTGATAAATTAAAAAAAAAAAAAAAGGAATGATGAATGACTTTAGTCACTTTCCCACACATACACACATCGAACCCACCATGAACTTTAACAAGAATCAGGGTCTTACTTTTTCAACCGAAATGTTTGTGTGATATTCCAAGAGCTTGAGGAGAGTGATGCTTCGAGAACTAGACAATCTGGAAAAATGCACATGTTAGGTATATGCCGGATATTAGAGACTGTTCAAAAATAATTTGAGTTGAAAACTCAAAGTAGTTGCTCCGTACTTGGCATGCACCTTCTCTCATACATTCATTCACACTTTTGACTGATAAAAATAACCACATTTTGTCCTTCCACGGCACTCTTCAGCCGAGTTATGCCAATGCTTCATACACACATATTAATTAAGCCTGATGCCATCACCACATGACAAATAAAAGTAATGTTACTGTCAGGATATAGATAAGGAAATGCTACTGTGAAGCAGGGGTATAAAACCATCTCTCAAAAAGCACACAGTGATATATACTGTGGTATAACCAGACTCTGAATTCAAGTCTTCTAACACAACAGACTGTTCTAATGCAAGAGACCCCACCATACCATACTTCTCTCTCTTTCTGTCTCACAGACTTGGTTTCAGAGCCTCCTTTTGTAATCTATGCAGTAGCAATTTTCATCCTATTTAAATCTTTTATGATTGCATGAGTCAATTTGCCATTATTTCAGCTAGCAATTACTATACCAACAATTCACTGGCAGCTGTGGTATGAAAGAGTATCTTCTCTTATGAGCAGAATACCACATCGAACAGTAGAATTAGATATATACCACTTAAGCCTTGGTCTCTTTCATCTGTGCGCCTGCAGATGTGTAGTCTGCGAAATGAATGGCTGCCTGAGATCAAATGAAACCCATGTTTGCAGACTTTTCTGACTTCTCTGTGCTAGAAAGTAGCTAGCTTTTCAATCCAGAAAAGTTACACAGATTTTAAGTGTATCTATCTTGCAAAGGTAAAGAAACCTTTCTCTTTAATCACAGGCTGGCTTGTTCAGATAAAAGCCAGCTTTGGCTACATCTAGGTTGTTAATGTAGGTATCTCCTCCCTCCACAGGGCAGCATGGCACTTGGCTGCTCACTGCAAAGGTCATCTGAACTGCTTGTTAGAAATAGCCCTTGGGACCACTCATATGTTCAAATACTTACTATATGGATAGCAGAGTTTGACTTTAATTGCATTTTTATGCTTAAAGATGTGTGTGAGTACAGACAGACATTCTGAAATCCTTCATCAAACGCCTATTTGCATCTCCAGAAATCTAGTTATCAGAAGAAATCTGATGTGTTGACACACGATTGCCTAAATCACTTGCCTAAATCAATATATGAGAAATATCTCAAGCCATGAACTACAGAAAAAGTAAAATACTCCTAATATTTTACTAGGAGCAGTCAGTAAAAGTAAGGCATTTAGCTCCTTCTGGCAGAGATTGCCTTTTCTTTTAAGCTTGTATAAATACTTTAAAAACAACACTGTCAAATATGCTTTTATGATTCTGTCTGTGCTGAAATTAATGGAACCTATTATTTTCTGTATGGTCTGGGCTGGCCTTTTAAAATGCATTAGACTGCACTGAGCAGCGGGTATTTTCAAAACTTTTTTTCCAGGAAATAATATCTAAAAGAGTTTTGCAAGTGCATCCTCTTGTGAAACTGAGGTCACTTTACAGGAGATACCACAAATAGTCAATGTTACTTCACATTTGAGTTATCCACTAAGACATCTCAGCTCACAGGAGCATGTGATGGCAGCAATACTGGCAGGCACAAGCTAACCTCACAGCCCTCTGGTTAACACTGCCAAAGGGCTCATTTTTGGCACAAAGCACAGGCAAGGTGAGCTGGCTTCCATAACAACTGTTCTCTGAAAACCTGCTAATGGAATTAACAGAAAGCTTTTGTCTGTGAAGACAGAGAACCAAACTCTATAGTCCAAAATTACAAGAAAACATGGCTTTTTGGACTGGGTCAATAAAGGACACTTCTCTCGTAAAAATCCACTAACAGTATTTACTAAAGAGACCTTAATAGATATATCATTATATGATATATCATTATATGATATAATCATATTCATGGATATCACTCCAGCTGTCACCTTCTAGTGACAGTCTTTCCTTCTCAATTCCCAATAATGGACAGGAACTTGACACAACACATCTGTGATGCTGGAGGAGTTTTTCCCATACAGCCTCCTGAGATTCAAATATTCCAAAGAACCTTCTTCAGAGGCAAGGGTCCCTGAGAGAGAGAGCTCTTTGGAACACAGCTCTTTAGAGCAACAGGTCCTTGAAAATACTCGGTAACATTTCATTCCTCCTCCTACACCAAGGTTTTCTAAGAGAACCAGATTCATGCACAGTATTTCATGTCCTTTGGGCTATATTATTAAGGAAGAGATAGAGGTAAGTCATTTGTCTGGATTTTCTGTTTCCTCTTCAAGACACTTAAGAACATGCAGGAATCCTTGTGTTTGCTATGTGTTTCTTAGTTTAGAGTAAAACTCTTTTGCATTCTTATATAAGCAACTTCAAGAAAATGATTCAACCAATAATCTCTGTGAAAAAAGCTTTCATATAGCGTCTATACAGACTCTTGAAGGAATGCAATTGCCCTACTCTTAGTCAAGTAAGACTCCACTGTGAAGGATTATGATCTGATCCTTGAGACCAAAGCCTTGAGACCAAAGAGAACAGCTCAAAAGTCTAGACATTCAGTAATTTACCACCTCATTCTAAAACTTGCAGCTGTCCTTTAGATACACAAACCAGATCACAAGCATCACTCATCCAATACAAACTGCTCAGGTACCTAACTCTGAGAACCATTGGTAAACAAAGTAGTGTAAGAATTATTGGAAAATTATTCAACCAATAATTCAGAAGAATGAATGAAATTAAGTCAAAAGGATGCACCCACCAAATTGCCCCTGAATCATCTATTTTTCTGCTAATCCTCTACATTGCACAATAACTTTCTCATAGTGTCTAAGGCTGAAACAGTTAATTAAATGTTAAGATTATTTATTACAGACATTCATAATTAGATTCTTCTCTTATTTATGCTAGTACTGTTTCTTGCAAAAACAAATTCTGTTTGCAGATTAAAGAAGAGTTAAGATGGGTTAATTTGTCAAGGCAAAGCATTAGACCAACACTGCTTCCATTGCTCCAGCCAGCTTGAGTGTCATTGCATTTATCTTAAGTTTCCTTAGACAGTTATTAATAGCACAATGTAAATAAATATTCTAATGCTAAAGCACTGCACTGCCACAGGGTCAACTGAAGAAGCTGCTTCCAGCCACAGGCTAATGTGTGTTATTACTTCTACAAAGGATTCCACATTAACAAAACTTCAGTCCCCAAGAACACTGTGAATATACTCAAATCACTCGACAAAACATGAATTATTTTTCTTCAATGACATTTAATACAAAGCATTACGTACTTTCACACTCACTAGGCCTGTATTATTGCAGTGCTCCCCGTACTAAAGGACAGTGAATAAGCATTAAATACCTGCAATAGCAAAACGTACCGTTATCAGTTATCCTCCGAGCGGTTAGATTGCAGAAACAGGATGAATTTTTCAGCACTACGTTTTCATAAAATGTTTCAACAGCTGTTACAATTTTTATCATACAGAAAGTAAGGATTTTGCTTATATCTGTAGTCACAACAACCTATAAAACAATAAAAACAAGAATACAACAGGGGGGTTTGTTATACTTGCTAAGTCATCACCTTGTCTTTACAGAAAACGACAAACTATGAAATGCACAAAACTAAAATTTTTGTGGTGAAAGCAGACAATTCGCTAGGTAAACTCTCCCAACTGAAGAGGCAATACAGAAAGAGTTCTGAAAGTAACAGCATTGCTTACTTCCAGAAATTAAATGGATCTGTTAGCAAGCAATCTTAAATAATTTTGGATTTTCAAACTAGAATTTTGCTCTGTTATATGCTGTTATATACCAACTAAGTAAGTATCTTCACAGAGAGAGATCATTTGCATCCATAACCAAAGAGCATTAATTATGAAACAGAACTTATATTGTAATGAATTATCCTTTGTTTCTGGCTGAGAGTACTTTACAAATATGATTACATTAGTGTATTCAATCAGGAAATCAGAAACAATAGCATGCAGATTAAGTGGCCAGTCACAATAGTTGATAATCAAATATTCAAGGCTGCGTGTGCTGTGAACAGATACAGAGTTAAGATTAATATCAAGCACTTAAGAATTTGTGTTAGCATATGTGTCCCATCGAGTGTTTTCTAACTTGTTACAGAGCTCAGAACTTCCATACTGCACTTGATATACAGTTACTGGAAATATTAAAATAGCTGATACAGTGATACAATGGAAACATCGCCTCAGTTGGCATAGTGAATATTTGCATTTTTTACTTAACATCATGAAGTACAGCTTCAGGATATGTTTCATAGGAGAGGAGGGGAACATCTATCTAGTTCACACATTCAGCTTACTGAGATTTCCAAGATATTTGCCAGTTGTTAGGGTAAGAGGAACTAATATATGGAACATGGTGACAAAAGAAGACGAGCTGCAATAAACAACAAAATTACATATTTTAAGTCACAATAAACAAACACACATAAAACTTGGTGTACATACCTGATATTTGGCAGGGAAACTTAGCAGGATTTTCAGATCTTTATCAGGTGCATGTGAAATGTTATACCAACCATTTATGCTGTTTGAATGTGTACAATTTTCTTTTAATGTGCACCTAAAAGTATACATAAAATTATACTAGCCTCCTTATCATGCCTTTGACTTCAGACACTGTACTTCAACTTATTTAAAGTTATTGATTTTTTCAAGAACACTATTGATTTTTTGTTTTTACAGGAATATGGTTATAACTGCAAAAAGCTTCAGGAAAACAATCAGTAATATCTTCTGTTTATCAAAATTAATTACAATGCATTGACATATGCTTGAGGGTTTTGATTAAGTCAATGAGACTCAAGCAAGTATGAGATGCTGGCCAATAACAGTAGAATTGGTAGCCTGGGACGGAATTCATCATCCCAACTTGACCACTTCATTGTACAGCTCTAGATCTGAACCCCCCACTGCCCCCCAGCCCCCTCTACACTTTTTGGGGGAGAAATACGTTCTTTAGGGTTCAATTCACCCACCCCGTTTTAGACATTCATACAAAAAATAAATGAACCACACTACAGAAACTGCTTGTTCTCTTCAGAGGGTGTAAGAAGGGATGGGAGTGAAGCTCAAATGTAGAGCTATACTACAAATGTGCACAGCTGATGAGATGCATCCTCTTCCCTAATCTCCTTTGTCACCCACTGATATGAATGGTAATCCTTCCCTTTTTTATCAGTGCACTTGGTTAAAAACACCAGATTTGAAAAGGTTCAAAATAGATTTCTCTGTCTTCAAGCACAAAATCAATTTCAGAATTAGGATAGCTCAAAGTAAACACAAATGTTAGAGATGTCAAACTGTAGGAAACAAACTGTGCAGCAAAAAATTAAGGAAGAATGAGGAAATGCTGAGATACATAAGTACTACAAAGATTACACATATTAAAAAGATTACACATGTTATAAGACAACATAGGCATACAAATTAGATGGACAATCAATGAGTTTGAAAGGTGAATCCTTAAAATGCTGTCTGCTGTCAACAGTTAATGAACAATTCAGAGATTAAGTAATTTTTTACAGTTAGCAATTAAAGACAAGTAAGTGAATATATCTTAATACTAAGATTGAATATTTATAAATAAATGTAATGTTTAATAGTTTTAATTCTACTTTTCTACCAAATGTAGAAGCATGTATAGCTTCAGTTCTATGAACAGTGACATCTGCCTAAATGAACCATTCCTTCACTAAAAACTGGAAATGAGTTCACAGTTGCAAGGTAATGGGCCTTTTTCATGAAGAGCTCACTGTAAAAACATCATTCACAAACAATGTGTTTTCTCTCCAAAGTGAACAACATATTCAACGAAAATATCCACCACATTCCAAAATGCCCAAAATAACCCCACAAATCTTAGGAACCTTAAAGTCATCTTCTCTGCAGATCAAGATGTTGGCAATTGGAATGCAGTTAAGCACAAGGTCACTTCCTTTGTGGTCTAACTCAGGAAACTGAGTTCCTGCTGCACAAGAACCCAGTGGGGCTTTGCATCTGAATACATTCAGATCATAATGACACTGTAATAAATTGGAACTATATATGCCTGATGTATTTCAAACTGCCTGAGCTAGGGCAAATTTCAGTCTCATTTATATCTCTCTTCACCTTACTGAGCTCACAAAGGTTCATTAGCACCACAGTTTCAGAGCCACAGAGGACGGGATCCATCATCAACAGATGTGCACAGACCACATTTTCAGATATGTACGGGTAGGTAAATCGCACTGGCAGTGAGGAAAGACAAAAGAAAGACATTCTACAGCTCCTGACAGAGTGAGGATTATAATGGTAAGGATGCAAGGCAACACAGTTGCAGTACTTGGCACTACGTAAGTGTATGCATTTCAGTGATGCTAATATCGAAATACTAAAAAAGAAAACTGTTTATCAAGCTGAATATTTACAACTGTCCCAGGAAGAAGCTACTTGCTTTCTTAGAGTGCCTGAGGAACACAAGCAGTGAACCTGTTTCCCTCATCTACAATGAAGAATCTGAGAGTTTAATTGCAAAACCAGTAATGCCACCCAGGACCCAGGGTCATGCTTGTCTTTATGTGAGGGAAAAAATGCATCTTTTGTTGCTCTAAAAGCTGACCTTTAACACTCTAACAGTGTGCTGTGGAGAACAGTCATTTTCATAGGAAGCAGTCACATCTAATGCCCCTCAGCATAAATTCTCAAAATTGCCCTGCAAAGGCCAGGAACAAAATAATTCCACTCACCTAAAGATAAAATTATTCTGTAATACCCCTATTTTAAGAAAATTGATATTGATTGCAAGTACTTTGAATGAATATAACAGATAAATATTATTTGTGAACCACATGATTCTGAAAATTAACAAACAGACTCAGACAACTTAGTCTGGCTTTCTTGGAAAGGTGAACGGGACCTCATACAAGTATGAAGGTGTAAGATATGAAACCCTTGGATCAGATTTCAGACATGCATAGATATGTGTACAAGAAAAGCAGAGTCAAGATTTCTTTTTTAATACTCCATAGCAAACTACTTCTTTATATCACTTCAGATTTCTCTACACAATTGGAACTGAGTTCCTCTTATTTCACTATGATAACACAATATTTACGTATACTGTTCCATCTGTATTTACTTAAGTCTCTGTTTCACTAATCTTTGTTACCTACAGGTCCTAACATACTTGCTTTCCCTGTTCTGCTAAAGCATACTGATTTCCTCATGGAATGAGAACATGCTTTCAGAGAAAATTGTGGTTTCCTTCTTTCTCCAATGCACCAACCCCAGAATGAAGTCCACAGATGTCCCACACATTGACTACGTTCAAAAGTAACTCTGGTTATGTTAGATATTTATTGTGTTGTTTCCATATAGAAAATGCATGTAAAGTATCAATATCTTGTATTGGAATTGTATTTCAGCATAATGCAGGTAAATCTGATTAATCTACAGAAAATCTATAAATATTAGGAGAAATCACACAATGCTATGACTACTTTGAATGATGGCGAGTGAGAAAGAGAATTAATATCTTTGTCCCTATGGATGAAAGAGTAGAAATGGGAACAGTAGAAACATTTTGTTTCATTTTGTTTTCACTTGCAACGAGATGCACACATTTTTTCATTAAAGGATTGGATTTTAATTCATACTGTCCTTAAAATGAAGCACTACCGTTGCTAGTAAATTTTACATAAAACTGGAGTGTGTATTTTATTTTACAGAAAATTTATTTTCCTGTAAAAGTAGAAAACATATCACTGATCTCAAAATTATTATGGAATATATTGCTTTAGTGGACACATATGGACTTTGACTAAAGTACTGGCTAAAAACGTCTTCTTTTCCTAAAGTTTCACTCAGAGGTGTCTCTTCACAAAGCCAAATATTTAATGACATTAAGTATTTAACACTAAAAAGTTATGTGGGTGTTGAACATGACTCTTTTTATAGTAATTATTTTTTTCTCCAAAAGAGTAAATTATTTCTGTTTCAATCAAATGGAAACTTTTGGTGATTCCCCTCATAAGCAGGGGATTTACCGAGTAATAAAAATTATTCACAATTTCTTTATAAGGTAATTAAAAGCCTGAAAAGCTTAGCACTGTAACATACACAGCTTCTAACAAGGGAGTAAAAGAGAGTTTGAAGAAAATGCATTACAGAATAAATACCTACTCGATTCCAATAACTATCTTTGCAAATAAAAGATCTTTGCAGATCTTCAGCAAAATCACGCTAACACCTATTGGGTAGCAAACCAAAATGAGTAGTATTAACCTTCTAAAAGAGGCTACTAGTGAAATTCCTCAAAAATCCATCTTATAGGCACTTTAGTTTAAGATTTTAATCACTGGCAAATTGGCATAAAAGAAGGTTTACACTGTTGACATCTGCTGATGATACAGAGTTGGAAACATTAACATGTAAAGGAAGATAAGAATATCACACAGGAAAACTTGGATAACCTTGAAATGGAATGACATTTCAAAGCATAAAGTACAAGAACATCTACCTACAGCAATAAAAATCTCACAACCCATATGTGTTATAGACTGGAAACTCATCAGTTGGAAAGACAACAAAGAAAGAGAAGGACCTGGGGGCATTATTTGATCATGGATGATTGTGGCCCATCAATGTGATGCTGTCATGAAAAAGACATGTCTGTGATCCCAGAACACACTAAGGTGCTTCCTGGACAGACTGATTAAACAACATTAAGCAAGGCACAGCTGAAATCTCTTCTGGAACACTTTGAGAGTCGTGGCCATGCCTATCTTAAAAGGATGCATAAATTTCACGGAAGGATTCCTGGAGTGGAGGTAAGAAAGGAGTGTCTCATGCGAGAGCACCTTAGTGAAGTTCACTGTTTAAGCACACCAAAATGAAAGCAGAGAGAGAGAGGGAGAGAAACTCTGAAAACATTGAAGAGGTGAATGTGAGGGAGTGGGACAGGGAGGACTTATTTAGGGAAATGTGATGTGAACACCAGAACAAATAACTATAACTTGTCCATAAACATACACATGACAAAAATCAGCAGACATGTTTTTACCAGCAAAAAATGAGCCTGCCAGGAAGCTGCAGAACCAGGGCAGGAAGGACAAAAAGTCTGTCTAAATTTAGGATGGCCCTTTGCAAGTTTTCAGTTTTACATGATGTTGTTGCTTGCAATTGCTAAGACTAGACCTGACTACCCAAGAATTTCTCCAGTCCAAGCCCCAGAGGTAAAACAGATTTCAAACCTGCTTCAAAGTAAGTGTCAAAATCAATGATTCAAATGTGGGAATGAAATATTTAGAAAGAAATTCTCCTTTGGCCTAAACCAAAGTCAGTGCTTCCAAAAAAAGTGGTTCCAAAACTATCAACACTGAAGACAACTAAGCACTCTTCTCTTGTTCTCACATACAAGATGCTCCCAACTATTAAGATGTTTCAAGCACAAGTATACCATTTTATCTCTCAATTTGGAAAACAAAAATAACTCTTCTAAAAGCAAAATTATTTATTATTCTTAGCCCAACATATATTTTATGGGTAGATCTCAAAAATCTGAGGGTTACGCAGTCTTTCAAAAGTGCTGAGTTCCCTTTCACACGACAAGAAAGCATCTCACATTTATGGCTATGACTGATTCCACAAAAAATCAGTAGATACAATCTTGATGTTGAATAGCCCCAAGCCAGTCAAAATGTACACTGACTAATAATGCTCTACTTTTATATGACAGTCTAAAATACTAAAAGATACCTTTGATTGAAAGAACACCACCCACAGTAGGGGTCCTTTGCAGATAAGCATTCTTGCTCAGAAGCAAATCTACCACAATTTGCAACTGGTATTCTTCTCACCTGAAACCAAAAAATGCAATAACACATTGAATTAACACAGCCTCCAGAAACAGGGAACTTGAAGGCTACCATTAAAAATCTGACAGCAACCAAGCACAGTCCCTCTGGGGAAGTCTCCTTATGGATTCCCCTCTGCCAGAAGACCTTTGGATAGAAATATGCAGCCTATTTTGCACACACTGTATTTTGCCATCAGATAATTAAACACCTCTGACAATAACAATTTGGTTCTACTACTCAAAGGCCAGCATGGGCAGATTAATGCAAGACTGATCAGCATAGGGAATTACGGATAATCATAGAAAGGAGGTATACTTTACAAATAATGCTCTGCTTAGCAGAACACCATTTTCCTCTCCTCAGAATGGAGATACTTAAATGATTGATGAAGGTGCATCCAAAAATGCATGCACATAACAAAATGCATCTGTGTTTGCATCACCATGTCAGGTTACTGCATGTGCACACTAGAACAAACGCATGCAACTGCTTAGCATGCATGAAAATGCCATTTCAGTAAGTAAATGTAGATAATTGTGGCTATATTGTATGTATCTATACTTGTACATTCAGCTTGAATATCCTAGCCAGCCATTTTCAGAAAAGGAAAGGAAAAAGAAAAAGAGAAAGCTGATTACAAATACTGAATACAGATACAAATAATGTGATTAATTACAATGTGAATTAATGATCTTAGTAAGAAAAATTAATTCAAACAATATTTTACAAATTCGCAAGAATTAGAAGTTCCTATATTTGTCAACAGAAACAAGGAAACACTGCTTCCTGCAAAATTATATTTACTGTTTTTCCCATCCATATATTGTAAAATTCAATTTATCTGAAGGTGTGTGAGATAATCAATTCAGAAACCAGTCATAATCCCAGATTACTACCAAGTTAAAGAAGACAATGTAGAAGCCTTATTTCAGCTTCAAGAGATGATCAGAGAAGTGTATTTATTCCTAAAAGCTGTTGTTCCTCTGTAACAACTTGGTCTTTTACCAAAGCTAAAGAAAATTCGAGTCTTACTTTGAATATCTATGCATACTTTTGACCAAGATTTCAATTCCTTCTATATTTGTGACAGATGTTTTAGATCAGTCGGGGGTTCTCCTACCAACTTACCCCTGCTCTATAACAGCAGGCTAAAACACTATGTTCACTGAGAGAAAAGTGACTTTATTGTAAGTGATGGTAATTAAGTGCTGGGTGAAATCCCGTTCAGCTGAGATGGACAGCAAGCCCTTAAGCTTTCAATGCCATCTTTCCCACTGGTGAGACAGAGATTTTCTGATGGCTGCTCAGCAGCCCTGCTGCAAGATGTGCTGCAACAACTGCACTGGCTCCTGGGAGCCGCTGGCTGCCTGACATGCAGCTCCAACACGTTTGCTCACGTGCAGCAGCTCTCAGCCACCCCTGAACTCCTTGGCCTCACTATGCTCACACACTACTCACTTCTCATTGTCCTGCTGTTTTGCTCTTTAAAAGTCTATGCCTAACTGAAGATAATGGGAATTTAATCACTGATTACAGCTTTATCACTGATTTTAACAGAACTAAGTCTTCAAAGCCATCTCTCAAATGAAGAGATTTCTCCACTTTGGAAACTCCTTAACTGACTGGCAAACTCTGACCTACCAACATCTGGACCGATTTGTCTCCAAAGAGTGTACAAGATTTTTTGCTATCTCTAAGCTTGACTCTGCATGATCTGCATTTTCCTGCCTCCAGGAAAACCAGAAACAAACACTCTCTTGGCAGAATGGCATAAAATAAGCAAGGAATTAAGGGATAGCGACACTGGGCAGCACCATGACAGCAGAAGCTCTTCCAGGCTCTGCAGGAGTGCAGCCCTAACTTAGACAACATAACCAGATATTAGATGTAAAGTTGGTAACTGCAGTTTGCATATTAAAAGTCTAACTCTGACACAAATTGATGCTTCACTTATAAAGTGGTAGAAATCCTTAAAGCAGTAGTTTATATGAATTTACTATTTTATTAAATATCGTACTTACCTTATTGGCAGAGGACAGATAGATGTAGTTATTATTCACTGGATCAAGTCGTAGTTTGGGGAAAATGGAAGTTTCTTCCTCAATTTCATATAAAACCTCTGGGCAATTAGATTTCATATCCTCATTAAGAATAGCCTAAAACATGTGTAATTAAATTATTCCCATGTTCTTTTATTGATCACTCAACATCTTAAACAAAAGCCTAATTTCAGTTACATCAAAGCTTCTGAGATGAATTACTGTGCCATGACTCAATTCACCTACTGCACTGGTTCTCACACTGGAAAAGGATGAAGGAAAATACCATAAGAACAGAATTTCAACAAAATCCATGCCAGACACATTCAGCACTGAATTGGCACTGGTTCAGCATATGAAACATGCTTTCCACCAAGCCTGTTACTGATTGATTTGGAAAGTGAATGTGGAAGAAATGCCTATATCCCAAAATCACAACTTTTTACTCCTATCAATGGAGAAGAAAGTATTAGCCTTCAGAAAACAAACTAACATTCAGACACCCATAAAGTAAAAAGCAACTTACACAAATTTCTTTGTGGCTACTCTACGTATACACCTGTGATGATATTTCTTTTTCTTACCGTGCCCAACTCCACTGTTTTCCACCACCCTTTGCACAGAATTCAAGAGAACCAGAGACTCCAGAAACTTCATTTTGCAAGTCAATAAGCACACAAACATTGGTTTTTCATGACTAAACAAGGGAGATCTGTTCACTGTCTCCACAGTGTTAAGGAGAGATGGAAGACTTCAATTTAATTTTTCATTATCAAAAGCAAAATTAAATCAAATGGACAGAGCTTTTCAAGGTCTCTACTATATTCTTCTCCAAATGTCTGCTTAATAAAGACAATGAATGAGAGTCATCCTTTGCAGTGTAGACAGGAAATGTCTACACTGCAAAAAAGACACTCTCGCAAAACCCAGAAAAAAAATCAAGCATAAAAGACATTTGACTGGATGGTTGAAATGTTTAATAATGAGATAAGATGACTTTCACTTTTAAGCAATGTATTTAAGTCAGCATAGGTCAACCATTCAGAAGCTAAGGCAAAACCTTGACTTTTCTCTCTAATGGACAGCTTTTCACATCACACAGGCAAACAAATAAACACACTTCCAAAATCTAACAGTATTTATTATTTCTACTGAAAAATCAAAGCAAGGAGAAAAACAAGGCAAGATAACTGAGAATGCCACAGTCTGTAAATTAATACTGTGGGCATTAGCCTTTTAACGAAATGTTTACTTGAATTTTAGCTGGGTACATAATTGCTTTTGAAAGTTATCTTGCTCTCCAAATGACCATACAGCAGTTATTTCCCAAACAAAAACCAGATATTCAGGGGATCATATTTATTTATAATACACTGAATAAACCAGGAAATATTTACCCACTTGAACAGCAGCAGCAGCTGGTGGAGAAGGGAAGAACTGCCACTCTCAGCTTACCTTCAATAACTGTCCATCATCTGTTCCCAAAAAGAGAACTATATGATTCAAAACAACTGTGCCATAAACAGCCACTAATCCAGAGTGAATCAAGGTAGGTAGTTTCTTGATTGATCGTGCCTCCTAAGAATCAGACACAAAAAAAAATTAGAAAATCATTCACCTATACTTCAATATTTTGAGGAAAAGAAGACTCCTCGGAAAGATTCTCAGAGAACACAATTTTAGACAATACTTTGAGTAACATTCTGATTCTGATGCAGTTTCAGAGCAACACGTTATTGGAAATTACACATGAAACTAGTTTTTCATATATGACAAGTGGTCATATCTGTAACAAATATCTGCTGCAGTTAAACTACTGACTTCAGTGGGATACAGATTCAGCATAGCAGCAATAAATTACTTTGCAAAAGGATTTCTCTTTTTTGGGACGTAAGTCCTGGAGTTATTCAGAATTTCCAGTTCTTCTCAATGAAGCAATGCTTTGCCATCACCTGAAGGCTAGATACACTCAGCAACCACCTTCAAAGGTATGCAAATATTCTGGAGAAAGGAGACACTTCAAACAAACTGTGTCTATGCGTATAAAAATGCAAACCTTCATCTTCCTTGACAGTAGAGGAAGTAGAGACTTGTGTATTACATAAACATAAAAATGAGATAAAGCAATATAAAGTTCCTGTCATGGAGAACATAAATGTAGCTGTGTGAGCTTTAAAATCAACATGTTACCCTCAATTCTCCATCCCATCGAGAGGAAATTAGGTGGCAAACACATGTAAGCAGCTCATGAAAAAAACACATCATGCAGGAAATCCCTGCATCTTGTGGAATGAAAAGCCAAACCAAATAACTCTGATTGTAGATGACCGAGTGTTGAAAGGAAATCTACATGTGTGAGAATAGGACCATTTACCAGGGGAACTCCCTAGAAGCCCATGTGTCTCCTTAGCAAACAGTAGCTCAAAGTCCTCTAATTGCTCTAAGTCAGTGGTAGACATTGCCAAAGGTGTGATCACAACTGCTCTCCAAATGGGTCCAATCCCAGCCAAGCTTTACTTCACCTTCCCTGTAGAATGTTTTCCAGTGAACTTAGTTAAGGCAATGATGTGCCTAGGAAATGCTCTGTAAATCTACCTACCTACATCTTCATTTGAGTCATGCTCCTCATCACATGAACATGTGGCTGCACATACACCAGTCCTGGCACAAAGGAGTGGCAGACATGGAGAGGTAGGAGACAAGAATTCAGGCAACACCGGGTCTTGGGAACAAGCCCTGTAGGTTAGCTTCCAGAATTTCAGCCTCAAGGACAGATTCCTAAACCTACAGGAATCCTCTGAATGCAAGAGCCTATTTCACTTTAATACACAAAACAAAGTGTAGAATGGACCATCAAAACTGACGTTTAGAAGAAAGGTAAAGGCATTTCTCAAAGTTATGAAGCAAATCCATAAGACAGTAACAGCTGAATTCAACTCCCTTGCATGCTATGATGTTGGCTTAACCCCAGAAAGTCTTTCCACTAGAAATTGTTTTTTTCTGAACTGCAATCCTAGGTCAATTAACATGTTCTTCAGTCATCTGAATTAATTTAAATAGCTTGAAAGAACAGCCACTTGGAATAAAAGAAGACCTGATTAACTTTCATATTTAAAATCACTATTTCTTTTTTCATGCAGCAGAAAGAAGACACAGGGAACTGTCATGCACTGGCACAGAACTTAGGAAAGACTCACTTGGGCACAAGAATCCAGTACCCGGGAGGTCTGTGTTAGATAGGGAAGTGGGGCAGAGTGTGATTAAAGTGTATGCACTTTAAGGTGGAAAAAGTTAACTCTATTAATAGATCAGAAGGTAACAAAACTCCAGAACTAGTGCACTCAGTGAGTCTTCACTTGAGTTAGGGAGTGAGGAAGTGGAGTTTCCACACTTTCATTTCCACCAAAATCAGGAATAGTTTTTCTGCAGTGCACCATGTAGTAGTGTAAGAGAGACAAACTACCCCAGGTTCCTCACAGACTCTGTACAACAGGATCACAGAAAAGAGGAGTACTCACCCGGTTTCTGAAAAGCTTTGCTGCCAGATTTTATTTTGACCCACATACTAATAAAATAACCAGTGTCATATCAGTGCATCTTCCTCATCTGACTGAAGAAACAATACTGACAAGTGTGGAAGTCTCCTCCCCTCCCTCTGCTTGCTGGAGGGAGGGTCAACGCGACATTGAGCTAATACGGATAAGAATAGGGGGAACTCAGATGGTGGACAGTCACAACAAAAAATGCCTTCTCTCTTTTGCAACCTATTTGTCCAGTTTGCCCATTTCCTCCAGGGTGCAGCTGCTGCTTTCACCCTTCCATCACCCCTTTCCCACATTCATTTATTGTTTTAACAAGCCCTTTTACCTCTTCGACTGTGACTAATGGGGTTACAGCACTGTAGGGCCTTCCCAAGCTGCTTTTTTCACAGCTAAATCCATTCTTAAAAATGCATTTACAGTCTAAACTTCCTTTATACTTGAAGAATCATTCATGTCCATGGTCACCTGTTTGTCTATCCTGTAACATTTTCAGGTGCATATAAAAGCAAGAAAAGCGAAAGAAAAGATAATACTACACTGTAAGACCTCCCTTTTTTTAAATTCTTCAGTTCCATCCTCTGCCCTCTGCTGTAATCCCTCTATAGTCTATAGTTGTTTGGTTATTGGCATGGAAGGTATTTATACTTGTTTCCTATTTGGCACTTCATTCTCAGACGTATCTCTGTATGACTCCAGCTGCAGCAACCATATTCACTCTTTCTGTCTTGAACTTCTCCTGATTATTTTACATTGCGTGCCTCACAGGAAAGGGCAGCATTTTTAGCTCACACAGTACTCATCATATGCAGCTGTCCAAAAAGTAAAAATAAAGGGTTTGAGCATCTGAGTGAAAGAACAGATGCAGCTATACAAAAGAACACAAGATTTGTAAGCAGCATATAGCAATAGTCAATACTGAAACAAGAGATGCTTTTCCTAGGTGGAAAGAACTTTGGGAACCTCATTCTTCTTTCTTAACTTCACCGTCCTTTAATCACCTCCATCAATTTTTACTATATCAGAGAGTAACAAATATTGGGGCATGTAGTAAGCCTTTATTAGGGCTAAGGAATGAAGAGATGAACCATACCAAAATTTTATTTCCAGGATTGTGCATTGCCCAGCAGTGTTAGGTGGACAAGCCTGTTCAGGTGAGCAGCCTGCAAAAAATCAAGGATGAACCAGAAAATTAGATTCTTCAGTGAGACCTTGCAGAGGCAAATCCTGAGGCTCATGATGCAAGGCAAGAAGAACAGTCAGAGGCTATGGCTGAGTGAGATGCTGATGGAGACTCCTGAGATGGGGAAGCTAGAAACTTGTGACTTCTTGCAGCAGCAGAAATAGTCCTTCTTTGCCCTCAGATCTAAGTTCACAGAAGTGGTAAAGTGTCCTAATAATAAGTGTTGGAGAACAAGCTCCATTAAGGAAGGCTTTGAAACCAAGTGAACTTGAACAGCATGTTAGCAGAGAGCAAAATGAAGTGGTGGGTGTCCATGACGGATGAAGGCACACACTTGCTAAACAGTCACGCTGTTACAACAGGTTGGGGCTTTTTTATGGGACCCTACCCATTGCAGAAAGACTGTGGTGATTTTCCATTCCTTGGACCACTACCCATTGTTGTACATCCATGTGTACACCAAAGACATGGCCTAGTGCAGATCAGGACTACAAAGTTCTGGGGGGCAAAAATAATAAGATGGGACCCCAGGCTATATTAATCTGTGGGGTCAGTCAAGAGTGATGGTCTTCTGGATCTGCTACTCAAAAACAAGGAAGAACTGACTAAAGATGTGACAATCTGAGCAGAGAGCTGGAGACCAGGCTTCAGTGTGTTCAGGGAAACCATCAGTGGGATCCCCTGAGAGTCAGCTTTGAAGGGAAACAGAGCTCAAGTAAGCCAGCAGGTCTTTCAGGACAATCCCTGTCAAGCACAAAACTCAGGAAAACAAGCAGACACATCACGAGATGGCCTCTACCCAAACAGGGAAGTCATGATTGAACTACACTGCAGAACAACAGCATAAAGGAGGAGGAAGCAAGACTAAGAAGGAAGTGTCTGGACATGCAGGAACGGTGTTAGGAAAACCCAAGCTCACCTGGCTTTGGAACTGGCAAGATATGGTATGGACACCAAGAAGAGCTTCCAGTACCACTCGAGCAATAAAAGAATAAACAGTGAAAATTCACACCAGCTGCTGAATAGCTCGGGAGATTTACTGACAGTGGATGCAGATATGGCTCTGGACTTCACCAGCACATCTTGTGATCCTTTGTACACACAGAGTTGAAGGAGGAGAGAAACTACAAGTACTGAGAGAGGATTAAGCCAGAGACGTCTTAAGAAATCTCAGCTTTTACAAGTTTTACAGAAGACAGATGGGATCTGTAGGAAGATGCTGAGAGACTGTCTGATAAAGCTGAAATTATATTCTCTATTTCAAAAGGTGTGGAGATCAGGTAATGTCTCCAACTGATACTCAAAAAAACCAAGACTTTTTCAGGGAACTACACATTAGTTGATCTCACTTTTTTCCTCAGATAGTCATGGAGAAAATTCTCTCTGAAACCATTTTTGGACACAAGACAAGCAAGTGACAGAGAAAAGCCAGCATAAATCTACCAAGGATAAATCAAGCCTGACCAATCTGAAGTATTTATAAGACTTGTAGATGTGGTGCTTAGGGACATGGCTTTGTGGTGAATGATCTTACAGGTCTTTTCCAAAACTGGGCTGGTTCAGCCTACAGAAGACACAATTTCAGAGGGACCAAAGAAACAAAGCCAAGCTCTTAACCAAGTGTATGTGAGGTAACAAGAGATAATGACACAAACTGAAACTCTGCAGGTTTCTAGTGAACAGGAGATGAAAAAGCATCACTATGAGGGCAGTCAAGCAGAACAGGTTGTCCAGAGAGGTTGTGCAGTCCCCATTCCTAGAGTGTGAGAGTTGACAAGTCTTCAGTGGCTTACTTCCCACACTAAACAGGGATGAACTGAAAACTCATGGTAATGAGACAGAAATATTCACTTTAGAAACCCATCAAACATCAGATGCAACACTAGCAGTCTGTAATACTCAGGAGATTGACTTTACTACTCTAAAATTAATTACAGGATCAATTTTGATACAAAATTATATTTAGAAGTCTGTAATACTTTCCTTAAATAAAAGACCATGAATCACTCTGGAATGAGTTACCACACAAATTCAAATGTTGTTCCTATAAATTAAAGGCCGTAATTAAACTGATATGACTCTGTTGACTTCAAAATCTCATTTTGGTAGAGCTTACATCAGCTAGGATTTGTCCTAGGATTCCAAACTATGTTTGATAAATTAAGGGACACATATCAACCCTTATATGTATCAACCACAGAAAAATGAAGTTGTTCAAAGAACAGAGTGCTACAAGTGTTTGCTTGCATTAAATAATAGATGAAAATCCAACCAAGATAGTTTATCTTTTAGTACCTATCACAACTACTTAGCCTTTTCACACAATAGAATAAACCTTAATATAAACACAGCAAATCTCTATCTTACAGGTATATGCCTAGCAACTTTGGGGGGATTTTCTAACTGAAAAATTGTGAATCCTTTAATCTCCCCGAATCTTTTTCTTCTCATGCAACTTTTTAATGGCAGAACCAATTTCCAGATTTGTCATTATCTGGTTAGGTAACACTACATCTCTCCTGTTGATGTTCTTCAATTGGAACACTTTTCCTAGTCATCTATTTGTCTGTGAGAGTCCTGAGATCCTTGTAGGTCTTGTTCACTCACAGAACAGAAGAAAAGCCTTTCTTAAAGTTCACTAGCTCCCACAGCAAGTTTGTGACAAATTCCAGCATTCCTCCTGTGTTTGTAAGTACTCAGTCAGGTTTCTGAAAATAAACTGAGAATGAGATTTGGCAAATTCACATTTATTAACTAAGGAAATTGTGAAGAAGATGCACTCATGTATATGTAGGATGCACTAGAGAGTCCAGTAACACATACACCCTGACAGTGCATGTAAGTAGATATATTCTAACTAAGAGACATGTGGATCAAAGAAAAAAAAGAAGCTGAATATAAAAGTGCAAAATGTTTTCAGAGTAGTTTCATCTAAAACACCACTTGCCTCTTGCTAGATAGGGATCCTGTCTCTGGCAATCAAGTAGTGCCCATGTCCTGAATAAACACATCCAAGTAGGACAAACTTCTTTGGGCACACTACTGCACAAAACAAAAATGCCCTTACCTACTTTTCATATGGAGAAATTCCACAGAATTTGTAGCAGTCATGTACTTTCTAAAAAAGTTGCTAAGCAAGGATCTTAAAATTACCAGTTTTCAAATGACAGACTCTAATCCAGCATTAAAACTTAATGCAAATGAGAACTTTGGCCTAAGAGGCAAAGTGAAGCTAAAGAGATTACACACCTACAGTGAGTTCCAACAGGATGCAGAGCAATTTGGTTCCAATCCAGTGAAGTACTCAGGAACATGCTTTACTTTAAATGCATGGGCATGAAGATGATAGAAATACTTATATATGCCTAATGTTAATATGTCATTAAGTGCTTTACTGGGTTAGGGCCAGAAAGCTCAGTACCTTACAGGAATGACTTTAGAGTACACCATGTAGCAATAGCATAACAGAGAATTCAGGACCACAAACACCCTGGGCTAGGCTCATCTTGCAGTGTCTTATTGAGAAATGCAATGTGAGTGGAAAGGGGTAAGAGGATGTCTTGCCTAAAGGTAATCAGAATAATAACAGAAATCTGAAGGATGACAAGATCAGAAGGAAAACAAACTGCCACTAGTCCCTAATGTATATGCTTACTATAAACTGTATTCCTGCAGTGAAAAAATCCCTGTATTTTCAATTCCTACATAAACTGAGAGTCCATGTCTGGGATCCACATACCTCATCACATCACACCTGAGCTCCTGCATTCAAGTGTACCCAGCAGAGAAGACTAAGACCCACAGCGCCCTACAACACACGGTATCTGCAATGCAAAAGCCGCCCTGACATTCAGCCCGGTCCATTCACCACAAGCACCAGAGAGGTCTTGCACTTAAAGAGCTCATCATGCTGCAATAGCCCCTTTGCTCAAGAACAACACCCTTTAAAAGACTGGACGTCAAAGCACACGTTAAGTACTGTTGCTTGCTGCCATTCCTACACACTGTAGTACAATGTACTCCTGATAGCTCCCTGCTACGAGGCACTCCCTTCTGGCCAGAGCCACTGCTAGGATTGCACACACTGCTGCAAGCTGCACACTGATGGACGTGCCACACTCCATCTTCCTGTCATCACTGAAGCCCATGTATTTCTGAGCCCAAGAACAGCATATACCATGATTGCAGAGACTCCCATTCTTTGGTGAGAGACGGTAGAAGGATCTGGTCTAAAACAACCCAGAAGTAGCAGCATATGGGCCTGTCATCTCCAAACTCACTCTGCAATAGCCTAGCCTAACCTTCTGTAGTATAAAAAAAAATATTAAAGCTGAACTACATGCATTTATTTCTATGTTTATACACCATAAGCACATATAATTAGCTTTAAAAAGAGAACTAATTAGCCACATAATGTTATGGGTCATATTATTTCACAGGACCCACATGTCCTGCTATCTCACAAAATATTAAAACACCATTTTCTCTCAGTGGTAAACTGCATTTCTTGTGCCAAAATATTACGATCAATAACATCATCATAGTTTGAAACATAAGGTTAAGTAAGCAATCCTTTTAAAGACTGATACAGTTGAGCTTCTTCAACATTGTATCCAAATATAATCTACATTTCCAGGAGGAATGAGCCTTTTGGGACATGAAAGTAAGTCTGGAGTCACAAGAGTCTAATCTGAACCAGACCAATCCTGAAACAAGTGGATCATTTATTTTTCATATTCAGGCCCTGAGAGGCAATGGGGACAGGGAATTGCCCTATCCCCAGAAATACGTGCCTTGCCACACCTGCATTATGTTACTCTATGAGATCCATGAGGCTCTTCTGAAATTTCTTGCATGAGGTTTTGTAAAGTGTTTAGAAAGGATCTACTGCCCAGGGAGCTTTCTTTTTCTGTTTTGTTCATCAGGCTCAGAAAGCACTTTGCTAAGAAACTTCATGAGTAATTAAAAACAAACAATATAAACTAAAATTCCAACAAGCAAATAGGTATTTTGGGATCAGAACGAGACTTCAAATTCATTGAGGAAGTTTGCCTTGTGGGAGCACAGAAATCACACAGTAAGCAGTAAGCTAGCACTGGAAATCAAAGGATTGGCTCTGGCTCCGTAGCGAGTTTCACTATTTACTTCAGCACAGTTGTCTCACCCACATATGGGGTTCTCATTCACAACCACGTCCTCTAACACTGGCAATAGTCTCACAGCTCAGTAGGGAGATGAGCAGACTGAATCACACGTGCCCTCTGGTAGTCTGTTTGGAAAAATCTCAGCACTTGCACTCCGCTATGAGTTAGATTTGGAAAGCCAAGGAGTGTCAGTAAATCTACTGCACTTCTTTCAAGGAATTTCGAAGAAACTCCTATCATAACACATTAAGGATTCAGAAGCTTGGCTGCAAAGACCCTGGCTGGTGTGGGAACTGCAAAAGGCTTAGGGCTTGCTTTATCATGACTTGCTTGATCCCCTACAGTTCTCCTTGATACTTTTCAGTGGTCCTTTTGCCACAGCTCTGGAAAGTCTGAGTCTGACTTAAAAGCACAGACAGGCCTTTCAAAAGCATCTTCTTCACGTGAATGACACTTTTACCTTCTTGAAAATATATTTTACATAATTTCTTTACTACTGAGGCCACAGCAAAGCCTTGACTATCCCACTCTCCATGCGCCCAGCTCACCCTGGAAAGGAGGAAGGAGCTGAAGAGAGTTACTGAAGTAGGTGACACGGGGAACTCCATGGAACTGTCTGTGAAAATGTAACCACTGCAACAACAAAGAGATATCACCTATTGTTATCTGTTGCACACAAGGATTTGGGGAGGTGGCCCTGAGAGCCCTCCCAAGCAAGGCCAATCGTGAGAGGCTTGGGAAATACCTACCACTGAACAAGCAACCAGATAACTAGTGAGTGATAGGGATAACAGTGCACACAGCCCAGTGCACAGAGCCAATTTGATGGACTTATTTTTTTCATTTCTGATGTAGCTGCAATGACATGAGATGTGAATGCACAGAATAAGATAGGAGATGCTTTATCTAGGCTGTATGGAAAATAAAATGAAATGCGACTAATCCTAGGCTGAAAAGGACACATCGAGGGAGACGCCTAAGACTCAGGTCTGACCCAGGATGCCCTAAGGTGCTCCCTCAGATGTGTCTTTCCCAACAGGTAGGTGGGAAGTATACCAAAATTTGGAAAAGGATCGGCTGATCCTTTTAGAAACAGAATGAGCTAGAGAAATCACTAGAGCCGACAGAGCCAGGGCTGATGTGCAAAGCCTGGTGCGGCTCTGAAGTTTCTCGCTAACTTCATGTGCCTCCAGATCAGGGACACCCCATGAGTCATGCACAGAGACACCAGCCACAACAATAAGTGTCAACAAGGGCGTGCAGGATGAAAGCGTAGCAAACGGTGCCCAGACTTACACAGCTCTTCCCGTTCATATTGAAGTGTGTGGATGCACAAGCTTGCTCCTTCATCTCCTCCATCCCAAAGATGCAGACGGCAGTGCTATTCCACGCCTTGGCGTTGTGGCTGTGGCGGAACACACCCACCCACCAGCCCCGCTCACCCTGGCGGACGAGGCTGGAGGAAATAATGAGGCTCCTGCACCCGCAGTCCAAATAGACGTGTCCTTGCAAAGTAAGGCCACCCTCTGAAGGGCGCAGCTGGCGCAGGACAGCCATGCTGGGTGGCTCCGTGTTATTGGCCAACCTGGCCTTCAACGTGTAGTAGGGAAAGAAAATATGATCCCCCCACTGGAGCGCGTCAACGAAGTGCAAAGGTTCCTCCCTGCGCTTGATGATGCCCAGCTCCTCCTTGGACTTCAGGTTGACCATGCTGCGCACCGTGATGACGGTCTCCTTGTCGGACTTCGAGGGCTCGCAGTGCAGGTGGTTCGTGTCAGCGCTGGTTGAGTAGGTGGCCGCCACGGCCAGGTACCAGGCGCCGGCCTGCTGGAAGACGACGCCGGCGGTGGAGCCGTCGGGCAGGCAACTGACCACCTCGCTTTGGTTCAAGCGCTGCCGGTAGGACGGCTGCTCCCACACCTGGCAGGCGCCGCCATCCTGGGTCCAGCCGGTCAGCAGGACGCCCACCCCGCCGGCCTCCTCGTAGTACAGCAGCAGGTTGCTGCGCATGCCGGGGGGCTCCCCGCAGCCCTGCCCCGCCGCTGGCACTACGCGGCGGCGGGGCCGCAGCTCGGGCCGCAGCTCGTAGAGGCAGCTGCCGCCCGCCACCAGCACGGCGCCGCCGCTCACCTCGATGTTGTCGATGGGGGCCCCCGGCAGCTCGAAGCTCTGGGGTCCGGCGGCGCCCGCCAGCGCCGCCAGCAGGGGCAGCGCCCAGCTGAGGGCGGGCGGCGGCGCCGCCATGGGCGCGGGCTCGGCTCGGCGCCGCGGGGCGCCTCAGGCGGCGGCGGGCGGCGGGCGCTGCTGCGCCATGGTGCGCGGAGCGGAGGGGCCGGGCGCGCTGCCGCCGCTGCCGCCGCCGCTTCTCCCTGCGCCGCGGCCGGGCTGCGCGGGCGGGGAGTTCCTCTTTCGGGGCGGGGAGGAGGGGGTGCCTGCACGGGAGAGGTGGGCCGGGCTCCTCCGGGAGGGCTGCCGAGCCACCTCGCCGCCGTGCGCCGCCGCTCCCCCTCCGCCCCCCGGCCCCGCCGGCCCGCCTTGCCGCGGACGGTGGGCGGCGGCGGCGCCGCGGGAGCCCACCTCGGCCGCCGCGGGCTGGGGGCGGCCGCCTCGCAGCGGCGTGGCGGGACGCGGAGGGCAGAGAGACCCACCCCGCCCGGCGGCGCTCGTCACCCGGACCCGCACGGGGACCCCTCCGGGGCACCGGAGCAGGGGAACCCCTCCGGGGCAGGGCGGTCCCCGTGCGCTCGCTTTGCCTCGCTCCCCGCCCGGCTGCAGCCCCCCGCGGGCAGTGGGCGAGCAAGGGTGAAGGCGCTAAGCGGGGGCAGCCGGCGGCGCGGTCCGCTGGCCGGTGCCGGGTGTGGGCGTGGGTCGGACTCTGCTGGGCACTGGCAGCGCCCGCTGCGAGCCTGGAAACCCGCCCTGTCCCTGTTCAAATGCACCGCAGAATCGCCCTGCTAAACAGCAGCCTCGTCAACCAGTCGGCCGATGCCACCTTGAGATGGGAAGCTTGAGGGGTCAGAGATCCCTGGTTAGATCTTGGTCTTGCCTGAGGTAGAACAAAGGCTCTCGGCATTCTCCCGAGTCCTGCAGGGCACACAAAAACCCCGTTCCTTCCCAGCTATGCTGCTGAGAGATGAACGCCCACCCAACGCGCGCTGGGGGCAGGATGGGCCACATTAAATGGCACAACTGATTTACTTCATTTCCCACTCTGTCACTGCTGGCTGAGGTTCAACACAATGTGAAGTATAGGCCACATGCTGAGCTTATGGTAAATTATTGTTTTGCTGAATTTTAAATAAAATATGAAAAGCAGCAAAGATGCCTTTCAGTGCTCTCTTTTGGGTGCCTCTGAAAGCTCTGGGAGAGGATGGGTGTAGGGCCCATTGGCTTACTGAGAAGAGGATGTAATGTTCAAAACCGAGAAGTCATCTGACCCTCCATTGACACCGCTTTTATCTTGAAGTAGCTTGATAGCAGGAAAAAGTGGGACCTTAAAAATTAGAACAAAAATAACTTCTGTATGACTCAGTCAAGTGCAACATTTTCAAGTAGGAAGTGCAACAAAGTTAACAAATTTTGATTATTTTCTCCATTACAGTACCCAGCAGCAGTTATTGTGCAAGAATTGATGTTGCTGTTGTCAGCAAAAATATTCAATTATTTTGCAGTAAAAGGTGTCTAGGACAAATATTACCATGACTTGCAGCGCTCTCCACAGCCCATCTGCTTATCTCTTGGATAGTGACTCCAAAATGCATCCAAAATCTCCAAAATATAGCAGAGGATGTGGAAGAGAATCATTGCACAGTTTTGCTTCTTGCCAGAAACAGAGATACTCTATGTGTTAACACTGCCTGCAGCCACCCATGGAGGGCTGAACTTCTGGTCAACATGCAGGCAAAATAAATCCTCATGCCCATATCACCAACATAGGTTGTGTAGAGAAATGTAATTTTTATACACATCTTCACAAAGGAGGCTGAACATACCATACTGGAGTGCACTACACACTACCTTGCCTTCTAGTTTATTTTCATTTAAAATATAAAACTCTCAGTGATCTTCCTCTTGCTCTAAACCTCTAAACTGATGAGCCTAAACATCAAAGCATATCAGCATCCTAACTGCAGTCTCTTATTCTGACCACAGAATGTGCCCAGAAACAGATTGTCTTCTGCAAACATCCCTCCTTTTGCAAAATCACCACACTCTGCGTGTACTGCAGATATCTCCTTCTCAGGCTTTATGTTTAGAATGTACATGTACTCACTGAATAACTGGTTTGTTTAAATGGGTGAGGCCAGGCTTCTCCTAGTCTTAAAGAACAGCCACCACTCCTAGGGCTTCAGATTTCTGTGATTTCCAAAACTCCAAAAAGCTGTGTTCTGCTTCAGTTTTTGTCCCGGGAGGACTGAACTGCATATGGTGCCTGTCACGTGAAAATACTCCAGCTGTGTGGGCTAGCAGGTTCTACCACCATGGCATGGCATGGCATGGCATAGGACAGGGGATCATATCGCTCCTGTTCCAGAGATAGCCATCAGAGCACAGTTCTGCAGACTGTTCCCTACCTGTCACTTCTCTATTTCTGATTTTTCCTCTCTCTTTCCAGCAAAGCAGTAGCTTGGACCAGAGCCTCATCTTGCAACTCTTAATTCTGCATACGCTTCTGAGAGCCAGCTTTGCACTGAGAGTTAGTGGATGGAGTTTTGCTCATGAGTGACCCAATTCTTGAAGTGACAAAGTAGTACCAATTCCTTTCAAAGCCTTTGAAGTAAATAGGAGTTTCTATCTTCAACACATTCTTCCAGAGATACCTGTCTGGATACTGGAAAAGTTGAGCTTCTACTGGTGTTACGGAAATAGAAAGGAAGGCTACAGGTTTATTTTGTACTGTTTCAGAGTGTAATATTTATTATTAACACAGCAGACCAGAAAACAGCTTAATCAGTTCATGACTGAACTGATTCCAGTGTGAACTGATGCTCTTGTTGGAACTAGATGATCTGGCAAGATACCTTCCAACTCAAACTATTCTATTATACTTCTATAAAATATAGGCAGACAATGGCAAGTCATTTTACTGTATTCCCTTGGCTGTCAGTTCCATAACTGGTGTTTTTATCCTGTTGTTGTACTGTGTTTTATTTTTCAGGCACTGAAGGGAGGGCAAACAAGGTAGTCTGCCTATTAATGTTAGACTTTACAAAGCATTGCTGTCTAACTCTGGCACCACAACCAAAATCTAAAAAAAAAAAAAAAAAACAGAGAAGCAAACTGAGCTTCCTTTGCTATCCTAAGCAACATTTAAGTAACTCATCATGTAATGTTAGATCTGAAGTTAGAATGTGAATCACACCAGGACTTGTTTCTACATCTAAAATTTAAAGAGCTCTCATTTAGATCTTCAACAATGTTAGGCAGAACACATCCTAAATTAACTTAAGATTGCTTTTTCACTACAGTTCATGCTTCCCTTCCCCTTATTTCTCATCTGCATGCTAAATTTCTCTGAATTTATGAATCCACAGACAATTGTACAAAATATTACTAGTAAATGAGATTTATTTTTTATGCTTAATTTATGTAGCTTCACTTTGATATTTCACTTGTTTTGAAGTTTCAAGACCACTTAAGCTTTATTTGTTTTGTTTATTAAATCCATGTGGTTACCTCAGCTTAATTCTGAATTTTATTTTTTTTTGAAAGGTAAATAACCTTTCACTTACAAAGTAGTAATAGGTAGCATTGATGTTAGCAGGCATTTTATCTTTGGTGTAATGCTTGAAATAACTGTTTTTCTCATACAGTTAAGATAATTTTCTACTGCAACTGCATGTTGACAAAATAGAAAGGAAATGCTGGGCAGTTTTTCAAAAAGCTTTTCTGAGAAGGATTCCTTTCCTGACAGAGGCATTTGAATACTGAAACTGGGTTTACAGATTTGGATTTTAGTTCTGCTTTTCAGTCTTGTTTCTTTTTGCTTAGATTTTTTGTTGTTGTTGTTGTTTAGATTTTTGTTTAAGCTAAAAGTTACTGACCATTTTGCATTTTTTATTTATCTTCATGATGAGGAAATGGCAGATGCAAGAACAGGACTATGCTGTTATAACTCTTTGGGGATCTGTAGGGGATGCTATCAGCTGCAGCCAGCAGTGATATGTCCATGGGCCCCAGGGAAAATATGGTTTTGCTGGAGTCCCACCAATGCATCTGATCCACTTGCCCAGGGAGATGCTCCTTTGTGATGAAATGCTGGAGCTATACGCAACTCCTGGGCATCTCTGACATATCAAAACTCTTTAATGCTAGTTAATGCTTCCCTTCCTGGGACCAGCATTCTATAACAGTATTGGATTTGTGTGGCTGGGTTTTGTGTGGGTGGGGCACAAGGGTGGCTTCTGTGAGAAGCTGCCAGCAGCTTCCTCCATGTCCAGCAGAGCCAATGCCAGCTGGCTCCAGGATGGATCTGCCACTGGCCAAAGCTGAGCCAGTCAGGAATGATACTAACACCTCTGTGATAACATATCCAAGAAGAAGGAAAAAAATCTTATTGCACAGATGTAATTGTGCTCAGAGCAGAGCAGAGTGAGAGTACGTGAGAGGAACAACTGTGCAGACACCAAGATAGTGCAGAAGGATGGGCAAGAGGTGCTGCACGCACCAGAGCTGAGGTTCCCCTGCAGCTCATGATGTACACCATGGTGAAGCAGCTGTGCCCCTGCAGCCCCTGGAGGGCCATGGGGACGCAGAGATTCACCTGCAGCCTTGGAGAAGCTTTTGGGTTACTTTTAAAGATAACCCAAGGTCTTGACCTGGCTGTGTGTTCAGTCAGAGATAATAATCATGCAGTGGAGGGGCCCAAGATCTAGAGCAAGGTGTGAAGCAAGAGTAATTGGTGTGGCCCTTCCTGTACAAGCCAAAATACAAACCAGAAACTTCTGCATCAAGTCAGTTCCTCAACCTTAGACAAACACACCATTTGTCAAGGGGAAATTTAATCTGCAGCATCTGTCTGTGCCAGCAGATAAGGAAAATTATCAAGAACCTGTTCTAAACTCCTCTTAGTCTTTCCGCTTTGCATATTTACACTTACGGAGGAGATACTCATCTGAAGGCTTACTAAACCGCTTGTTGGTCAACATGTTTTCTATTTAAGATGTCTAAACCAGCTCATCCAATTTGAATGAGTCAGCTGTAGGAGAGCTTGTGTAGGTTTTCCTGATGGCAGATCTGAAGGGGTGCTAAATTAAGCAGAGGGTTGTGGTATTAAGCTGGGCATGGGCCAAGAAGTGACAAAGGAAATGGTGGATGAACCACCAAGAGTCTGGGTATATCTCTGTTAAGGTGTTATTGATGTGAACTGTATGTGAAATGCATACATCCTTTTCACAGATGCGTTGAGTGCTTCTTATCTGACCTTTTTATTAAAAACACATCATCTGTTATTGCACAAAAACTTCATAGTAGTGCTTTGCATCAGCTTAGCCACTTTGCAGAGTCACCATCTGCCTAAATCCTCACTGTTTTCCAGTCTCTGACACCTTTCTCTTATTCAGTTTTGTCCTCATTCTATCATTTTCTGGTTCTGACCAGGACAAGGTTACTTTTTTGCAATAGTCAGGATGGAGAATGACCCAGGCTTTGTTCTATACAACCTCATGTCCTTGCTGAGGATTAGAGAAGGGAGTGTGTTCCAGGGAGAAGGGATTCCTTCTGGTTGAGTAAATGTGGTGGAGGGAGCCATCCAGTATTGTTGGGATGGTTATCTATGTGAAAGGTTTCTCTTTTTGTACCCTCTATCATTAGTATTGTTGCAGTTACTGTTCCTTTTCTTATCTCATCGATGTTTCCGGTAACTCATTCTTATCTCAACACGTGATCTTTGCCTTTTGTGCCTCCAGTTCTCCCCTCCAATCCGCTGTAGGTAGAGAGGGAGGGGCAAAGGAGAGGATCAAGAAAGAAGTGTGTGGTTTGGAGAGTCCCAGTGGGGGCACTGAACTGGGGAGTACCATTCCTAAACCACAGTAATTTATAACAAACATAACATTTAATGACTATATAAGAATTTTTAATGCAGAAATGTAGCAAGAACTTTTAAAAAATTTTGGATGTGAATTCAATAAACTTTCACCTAGTAAGATTTGAAAAGTCTGTGTTGTTCCGCTAAGAACCCTCAAGTCATAGAAAAGTTAAAATGCATGCTAAAATATATGCATTAATTTTTTTTTTCAAATTAAACTTGGAATACTCACTCAAAATTGAAAAAAACAAGTACTCAAAGTTGGGGAACAGGATGCTATAATCTTATCTCAACCCAAGAATCTTATCTCATCCTCAAGGATGAACAAAATGACTGTGTTAAAGAATAATCATCTTAACTTTAATTACAGAACTGGTGCAAGAGACATCCACTGTGGCATTATCATATACTGATATGCTCCAGGACTAGAATAGGTTCTGAATGGATCAGTTACTGTTTAATTCTACCATTCTTTTCTCCAATTTCCCCAAATGGTACTGATTAAGTGCAAGCCCACTGCAGATGTGAATAAGCACACTTACTGTTGTTTGTAACTCCGCCTTTCGGCTGTGGTCCTTAGTCTGGTTACAGCCAGGGTTCCGTAACCTGAAACAAAATTATTACTTGGGAATTGAATCAGATTACAGAAAAATGCCACTGCAACAAATGGATAGAGGTATTTGTTAACTTTAAGAGAAGGATACCAAAGGATATTAAGAACAAAGGAACAAGCCATAATTATGTATATGTTCCCAAAGCATTAAAATACCCTTCCACTAATCCTGACAGTCACTTATAATATGAAGTCTTACTTTTGCTTGCTGTTAGGCCCGCTAGCATCAGCCAGATCTAAATTCAGCAAGTGTTCGAAGTCCATCCTTTAACACTGTAACACTGATGTCACATCTTCTACTTTCTAGTATGTTGACTATAAGATGACAGCTGACCAAACCTGCTTTGCCAGGGCAGTTTGTGAGAAGGATCTCCCACAGTGTGCAGAAATTCTAGTTCTCTCCGTGTGTCTTTTCTCTTAGAGCCCAGAAGATAACTGTGGGAGAGGTCCCACCCGAAACACGGACTGTGACATTCAGTTGTTACCAAATATGACTCCACTTATCCATATCAACAAATTAAAACACTTGCCTGTATTAGACCAAGGTCAAACATGTCTGCAGAAAAGCATCTTGGAATTTTCTTTTGTAAGCAAAGAGGTAAACAAAAGCTTGGTGCCACATAGGTTAACACAGAGATTCATGAAATTAAAATTGATTTTGAAACAGAAAACAAAATGTTTTTACAAATGCATGTTCATTTAAGGAACTGTGTAACTAAGCACCTATTTACATATATATCTACTTCTGCTTGCCTACTGACTGCTATATTTTGAAATCCTGTTGATGAGAGAAAGAAAAATAACTGTATTGTTTCCCAAAGTTAAAGATCTACGCAGTTATGCTGTGAAATAAATGGCTTATCAGAGAAAAATAACTTTGCAATTAGCTGTGTTTAGGAAGGCAATTAAAGAGGCTAGTTCCACTCAGGGGGTAACCTGAAATCTGTTCTGGTGCTCAGATCAGTTTTGATCTCTCACTCATGGTACTTGATCTTCCCTCCCTGACTCCATGGCTGCTTTCCACTGGCAAGTCTTCAAGGAAAGGTAAAAGCGGACCCAAGTTCAACTCCTTATTGGTCGTTCTGGTAACTGTGTTTTTTTGTGTATCTCTGTCTCACTTCCCTTTTTTTGTTTGTCCTGAAGAGACTTGTGCATGGAAACAGGATGTTAGAGGCAGAGAAATTAGCCCAAGCTGCAGGATATTCAGTGCCTGCAGGCTGTGGTCTGCCATCTGATAAGGTTTTTCTTCTAAAGTCATCTAAGAAGAATCAGAAAGGCAGCAGAATGAAAGACAAGCTTGGTACATAAAACACCTCAGTTTTTATAGAGAACATTTTTCAAAGTTGTCTGGGTAGCGACTATCTTTTAATGAGCATTAAAAAAAACATTATCAACACATGAGCAGTACTTAGTTTCTTTTTTGTCAGTTTTAGTGAAAATCTAATTAATTAAGTTGGCCGAATTAATTAAGCTAATGAAATTAACAAAGAGAACTTTCTGTTTTGTGTCCAGAGGCTATAAACACATTTTTTGTCAAATAATCTTCTTAGTGTTCCCACTCTGAGTTAATAGAAAGACCCAAGATATAAACTACCTTTGCCACCATAGAGCAGTGGAGTTAAGTATTTTAATTACAACTAGAATGGTTCTTAATTAGTAACATGTACTATCATGCAAGAGCTTGCCTTTCTTTGAATGCTGTTGAATAATGGTGTCTCAGAGAAACAGGGACACACCTGAAGTAACATCGCTCAATATGATACGAATTTTCTTGATTTTTTCTTTTTTTCCTAACGTTTCCCTTCACTGTGTTCACTCTGAGAAGGATCTAAGTGAATTGTCTCTGATGATTTGCCAACAAATTTGTTCAGAAGAGACTTTTAGTGGATGGTTGTACCCCGACCATCATTGTACATTATTGTATGCCCAACCATTGTTGTATATCAATCTGGAATACCATTTGGAAAGCCTGTCTTCAGTCTTCCCATTGTTGCCACTCTTGTGATGAAAAGTCCAACAGACAGATTGCTCTGCCTTTCTTTCTTTCTTTCTTTCTTTCTTTCTTTCTTTCTT